>JAJNNQ010000277.1:0-62429 GCA_027886175.1 Phylloscopus collybita
GATCGCTCTACCAGGGCTGTGACCCCCCAAATTTGGGGCCCCATCCCAGGGCTGTGACTCCCTCACACAACAGGAACCCCAAAAGTTGGAACTCCTGAATTCTGGGATCGCTCTGCCAGGGATGGGAGCCCCAAAAGTGGAATCCCCCCTGGACAGAGACCCCAAAAGCTGGATCCCACCCAAAAGCTGGGAACTCCTCCCAGGAATGGAACCCCGAAAGTTGGAACTCCCGAATTCTGGGACGGCTCTGCCAGGGATGGGAGCCCCAGAGGTGGAATCACCCCCTCCAGGGCAGGGACCCCCAAATCTGTGACCCCCTCCCAGGACAGGGACCCCAAAAGTTGGAACAACCCCACCCAAAAGCTGGGGACCCCTCCCAGGAATGGGACCCCAAAAGTTGGAACTCCCGAATTCTGGGATTGCTCTGCCAGGGATGGGACCCCCAGAGCTGGGGCCCCCTCCCAGGACAGGAACCCCAAAAGCTGCAACCCCATCAGATCTGGGACCCCCCTGCAATGACAGGGACCCCCCTCTGTGGCCGGTGTCCCAACCTCGGGACCCTCAAATCCGTGACCCCCTCCCAGGACAGGGATCCCAAAAATGGGACCCCCCTCCCCACCCACCAAAAAGCCAGCGACACCTCCCAGGAATGGGGACCCCAAAAGTTGGAACTCCTGAATTCTGGGATTGCTCTGCCAGGACTGGGAACCCCAAAAGCTGCAACCCCATCAAATCTGGGACGCCCCTCTGAGGACAGGGACCCCCCCTCTGTGGTTGGTGTCCCAACCTTGGGACCCCCAAATCTGTGACCCCCTCCCAGGACAGAGACCCCAAAAGCTGCAACCCCATCAAATCCGGGACCCCCCCTGTGAGGACAGGGACCCTCAGGGCAGGGACTCCCAAATCTGTGACCCCCCCTCAGTGCCCCAAAACCCCCGGTTAAAAAGAGGGGAGGGGGTCCCCAAGGCCCACCCACCGCCTTGGCCGCCTCCGATTTCAGCTCCTCGGGGTCCAGGCGGTCGAGGCGCAGGTCCCGGAAGGTTCTGCGGAACTCCTCGTAGATCCGATCGTCCAGCCGGGTCAGGCTGAGCAGCCGCGGCTCCACCGAGGAGATCAGCTGCACGGGGAGGCCGGGGGGGTCACTGGGGACACCCCGAAAACGCCCCCCACGCCCCCCAAACCACCCCGCAGAGCCCCCAGACTCACGTTGAAGTAGACCTGGGCGTGCTGGTGAGCCTTCATGGCCCAGGCCAGCTCCACGCGGGGCTGGGCACAGCAGGGACAGCTGGGACACCTGCTGGGGACAAATGTCCCCTCCCTCTCCCCTCTCCCCTTTTTGGGGTTTTTTTTTCTCCCCTTTTTGGGGTTTTTTTCCCCCCCAACCTTCAACCCCTTCAGGGTTCCTCTCCTCTCATTCTGGGGGTGTTCTCTTCCTTTTGGGGTTGGGGTTTTTGGGGTTCTCCTCCTCCCAAGGGGATAAGGGTGGGACCTCCCTGCTGGGGCTGAGACCCACCAAGAGTGGGACCCCCCTGCCAGGACTGGGACCCTCCTGGATTGGGGGAATCCCCTAAAACTGGGACCACCCCCCAAAACCGGGACCCCCCGACTCCCAAGACTGTGACCCCAAAAACTGAAACCCCCCAGATCTGGGACCCCCTCTCAGGACAGGGACCCCAAAGCTGCAACCCCATCAAATCTGGGACCCCCAGGGCAGAGACCCCCAGGGCAGAGACCCCCAAATCTGTCACCCCCTCCCAGGACAGGGACCCCCAAAGTCCGAACTCCTCCCAGAACTGTGACCCCAAAAGTTGGAACCCCCCAAATCTGAGACCCCCCCTGCCAGAACGGAGACCCCCAAATCTGGGACCCCCTCACAGCCTGGGACCCCGTCCCAGTGAGGACCCCCAGTGTCCCCGCTGTCCCCCCGCTGTCCCCCGCTGTCCCCCCCGCTGTCCCCTCAGTGTCCCCCGCTGTCCCCCCGTGTCCCGCTGTCCCCGCTGTCCCCCCGCTGTCCCCCCGCTGTCCCCCGCTGTCCCCCCGCTGTCCCCTCAGTGTCCCCCCGCTGTCCCCTCAGTGTCCCCCCGCTGTCCCCCCGCTGTCCCCGCTGTCCCCGCTGTCCCCGCTGTCCCCCCGCTGTCCCCCGGTGTCACTCACGTCGTTGCCGAAAGCCTCCGCGGGCAGCGCCAGCGCCTGAGCGGCCGCCGCGGCCTCGCCGGGGCCCTGCGGGGGACACCGGGCTGGGACACGGCGGGGACACCGCCCGCAGGACCCCCGGGGTCACACAGTGTCCCCGGTGTCCCCCAGAGCCCCCAGGGCCCCCCAGGACCCCCCGGTCTCACCAGCCCCGCCAGCCCCGCCGCCGCCATCGCTGCCGGAAGGGGAGGAGCGGCCCCGCCGGGGGGGGACAAGGCGGGGACAAGGGGGGGACAAGGGGGGGACACGGAGGGGACACGGGGGGGACAAGGGGGGGACACGGGGGGGACACGGGGGGGACAAGGATGGGACAAGGGGGGGACAAGAAGGGGGGGGACACGGAGGGGGACAAGGGAGGGACACCGGGGGACACGGGGGGGACAAGGGGGGGACAAGGATGGGACAAGGGGGAGACAAGGGGGGGACAAGGGGGGGACACGGGGGGGACACGGGGGGGACAAGGGGGAGACAAGGGGGGGACAAGGATGGGACAAGGGGGAGACAAGGGGGGGACAAGGATGGGACAAGGGGGGGACAAGAAGGGGGGGACACGGAGGGGGACACCGGGGGGACAAGGCCGGGACACGGGGGGACACGGGGGGCGGTAAAAGAGGAGCTTTGGGGCTCCCCGGCAGGTGCCGCCCCCTCCCCGCTCTCGCAGGGCCCGAAAGGCGGCGCTGCAAAGGTCAGCACCTGAGCGGGGGGCTGGGCGGTGCTTTGGGGTCCGGGGCAGAGGATTTGGGGGTCCGAGCAGCACAAAGTCACCCCGGGACGTTCCGATCATCCCGGGGCGGGGGATCCCCCGTGGCCGGGACCCTGCGCCCCAAACCAATCCCGGCCCCTTCCCCCGGTCGGGAGCAGCCTCGCCCCTCAGGATCCCCCGCCCGCCGGGGCTGGAGCTGCTCGGGGGGTCCCTGCAGCCCCTTCCCCCCGGGGTAACACTGCCGGGAGCTCCGGCCCGGGGAACGGGCTCGGGCTGCGATGGCAGCAGCGGCGGGCGGGCCCCAAAGTGGGGGGGTGGGGGGGAACAAAGGAGCTTTGGGGCTCCCCGGCACATGGAGCCCCCTCCCGCTCTCGCAGGGCCGCAGGGCCGGGCGGGGCGGGGCCGCAGCTCCGGAGCGATGAAGGGAATTCCGTGCGAGCCCGGCCAGGTGAGCAGCGGGATGAGGAGCCCGGGGGGCGGCGGAGGCGGGAGGGGCCGGGCCGGGGGGGCCGCGACCCCCGCGGGCAAATCCCTTTCTCTCCTTCCCCGGCAGGTGCGGCGCGGGGCCGGAGCAGCAGCAGCTGCCGCTGGTGGCGGGGGCGTTGGCAATAAAGCGAAATCTCGCACCGGCGGCTGCCCGCGCTGCTGCGGGGGGGGCTGCGGGGAACGGGGGCCCAGGGGGGGCTCGGGGGGCGGCGGGGCCGGGCTGGGCTGGGGGGTCCCGCGGGGCCGGGATTGGGGGGGTCCGGGGGGTCCCAGAGGGGCCCCAACCCAACCCAACCCCCCCCCCCTGCAGGGCCGCGGGTGGGTTCGGGGTCACTCTGAGTGCGGGGCAGGGCCGGGGGCGCTCGGGGGGCTCCATCCCGCTGTGCCCCCCCGGGGGTGGTCGGGGGGCTCCATCCCGCTGTGCCCCCCCTGGGCCGGGGGCGCTCGGGGGGCTCCATCCCGCTGTGCCCCCCATGGGCTGGGGGCGGTCGGGGGGCTCCATCCCGCTGTGCCCCCCCCGGGCCGGGGGTGGTCGGGGGGCTCCATCCCGCTGTGCCCCCCCGGGCCGGGGGTGGTCGGGGGGCTCCATCCCGCTGTGCTCCCCCGGCGGTGGTCGGGGGGCTCCATCCCGCTGTGCCCCCCCGGGCCCGGAGGGTTCCGCTGTGTCCCCGCTGCGGCTCCGGCCGCTCCTCAGCCCGGGGGGGGTCCCGGCAGCTCCCGGCCCCGCGGGCGGGCTCGGCCCGGGGGGGTTCGGGCTCCGCCTCCATCGAGCATCCCCCCCCGGGCTGGGGGGGGGTCCCGCGGGGGGGCTCCCCGAGCTGGGGCTGCCCCGTTTGTGGTTCCTGGGGGGGCTGCAGAGGGGGCTTGGGCTGAATGCCCGGCCCGGGGGGTGACTTGGGGTTGTTCCCGTGGGATCGGGGGGGCGGGGGTGGGTGGGTTCCCCGCGGCTCCCCCTCCCTGCCCCCCCCCCCATCCCCCGAGGGGGAAACTGAGGCACGAATTCAATCAAGCGGCGCTGCGGGTCCTGGGTGACTCCCGGGGGGGCTCTGGGGTGGATCTCTGGCTGCTGGGAGGGTCCCGAGGGTTCTCCTTGGGGAAGGACTTTGGGGTGCAGGGGGGACTCTCGGGGCTCCGGGGTGCCCCTCAGAGTTTTGGGGTGCCCCTCGGGGCTCTGGGGTCACTCTGAGGTTCTCTCTGGGGGTCAGTCTGGGGGTCCCTCTGGGGGTCCCGGTGTCACTCTGTGAGTTCCGGGGTCACTCTATGGGTTCTGGGGTCACTCTCAAGGCTCCAGGGGGTCCCTTTGGGGGTCCCGGTGTCACTCTATGGGTTCGGGGGTCACTCTGGGGGTCCCGGTGTCCCTCCGGGGGTCCCTCAGGGGGGCAGGCAGAGGCGGGCAGTCGGGGGTCACTCTGGGGGTCACTCTGTGGGTTCTGGGGTCATTCTGTGGGCTCGGGGGTCACTCTGGGGGTCCCTCCGGGGGGTCCCGGTGTCACTCCACGGGTCACTCTGTGGGTTCTGGGGTCACTCTCAAGGCTCCAGGGGGTCCCTTTGGGGGTCCCGGTGTCACTCTGTGGGTTCTGGGGTCACTCTATGGGCTCGGGGGTCCCTCTGGGGGTCCCTCTGGGGGTCCCGGTGTCCCTCCGGGGGTCCCTCGGGGGTCCCTGGGGGTCCCTCGGGGGGGCAGGCAGAGGCGGGCAGTCGGGGTCACTCTCAAGGCTCCGGGAGGTCCCTTTGGGGGTCCCGGTGTCACTCTGTGGGTTCTGGGGTCACTCTGGGGGTCACTCTGGGGTCCCGGTGTCACTCTGTGGGTTCTGGTGTCACTCTATGGGCTCGGGGATCACTCTGGGGGTCCCGGTGTCCCTCCGGGGGTCCCTCGGGGGGGCAGGCAGAGGCGGGCGCTATAAACCACGTTGTTTATTTGCAGTCACGACGCGTACACGGTTCGCAGCAAACACCCCGACACCAACCAGAGCTGCTCAGGGACAGGAGCCAGCGCGCCCGCGGGCACCGGGGACACCGGGGGGACACCGCGGGGACACCGCGGGGACCCCGGCCCCGGGGAAATCGGATCCGATGGGGGCGGGAGGGGAGAGAACCAAATCCAATGAAAATAAGGGGGGAGGGAGGGGAAAAAAATTAAAATAAGGGGGAAATGAAATCCAATTAAAGTAAGGGGGAGAAAAAAAAATAAAATTAAACAAAATCAAGGGGGAAAAAATGAAATCAAATTAAAATAAGGGGGGAAAAATTTAAAAATGAAATCAAAATAAGGTGGGAAAAAATTTAAAAATGAAATCAAATTAAAATAAGGGTAGGAAAAATGAAATCCAATTAAAATAAGGGGGAAAAATTTCAAAATGAAATCAAATTAAAATAAGGCGAAAAAAATGAAATAAAATAAGGGGAAAAAATGAAATAAAAATAAAATAAGGGGAAAAAATGAAATAAAAATAAGGGGGAAAAATGAAATAAAATTAAAATAAGGGGGAAAAAATCAAATAAAATTAAAATAAGGGGGGAAAAATGAAATAAAATTAAAATAAGGGTGGGAAAAATGGACAAAAAAAATAAAAAAAGAAATAAAATAAAAAAAGGGGGAGAAGCCCCAAAGGAACTACAATTCCAGGAGTGCCTGGGCGGGGCAGGGAACGGAGCTGAGCGGGGGGCGCACGGCAGCAGCAACGGGGGGGGGGCAGGGCAGGGGGGGCCCCTCCCCTCCCCCTCCCCTCAGCTCCCTCGGATCCATCGCTTGGGGGTCACTCCCAGTCGATAATTGATAATCGATAATTGATAATTAATTGATCTCCCGGACACTGATGGGGCCGCTCCCAGCGGCTGCTCAGGGCTCGGCGGAGCGGGAGCGGCGGGAATGCCCTGCTCCAGCCCGGGGAGAGGGGAAAGGGGGGAAAAGGGGGGGAAAAGGGATGGAAAAGGGGGGAAAAGGGGGAAAAAAAGAGATGGAAAAGGGGGGAAAGATGGAAAAAGGGATGGAAAAGGGGGGAAAAGGGGGGAAAAGATGGAAAAAAGGGATGGGAAAGGGGGGGAAAGATGGAAAAGGGATGGGAAAGGGAGGAAAAGGGGGGAAAAAGAGATGGAAAAGGGAGGAAGAGGGGGGAAAAAGAGATGGAAAAGGGGGGGAAAGATGGAAAAAGGGATGGAAAAGGGGAAAAACGGGATGGAAAAGGGGGAGAAAGGGGGAAAGGGGGGAAAAAAGGGGGAAAAGGAGGAAAAGGGGATGGAAAAGGGGGGGAAAGATGGAAAAGGGATGGAAAAGAGATGGAGGAGGGGAAAAAGGGATGGAAAAGGGATGGAGAAGAAGGAAAAAGGGGGGGAAGGGATGGAAAAGGGGAAAAAGGGATGGGAAAAGGGGGGAAAAGATGGAAAAAGGTATGGAAAAGGGGGGAAAAAGGGATGGAAAAGAGATGGAGAAGGGGAAAAAGGGGTGGAAAGGGGAAAAAAGGGATGGAAGAGGGGGGAGAAGGGATGGAAAGGGGGGCAAAGGGGGCCCTGGCAGGGGTTTCTGCTACCGAGGGGGCGGGAGGGACACCCACGAGCAAGCACGAACGGAGGGGTCACGCCATGGCTTCGAGTTCCCAAGAACGAGGGCGAGACGGGACCGGGGGGAAAATTGTGAATTTTTCATTTTTTTTTTTTTTTCTTTTTTTTTTTTTTTTTTCCTGGAGGGGGGCTTAATAAGAAAAAATATACATTTGGAAATTTTTACAATGCCTTTTTTTTTTTTTTTTCTTTTTTTTTTTTTTGTGTCTTATTTTTTTTTATTATTATTATTAATTATTAGCATTATTATTTTTAATTTTTTTTGTCAGTTTTTTTTTTAAATTTTTTTAAATTTTTTTTTTGCGTGGTTTTGAGTCGGTTTTTTTTTTTGTTGTTTTTTTTTTCTTGTTTTGTTTTTTTTTTTCTTTTTGCTTCTCTGTCTCTCTCTCTCTCTACAGCTCATCTCACTAAATAGATCTCTGCACTTTCACACAGCCACCCCCTCGCCCAGTAAAGCTTCAGGCCACGCTTTCCTCACTCGCATTCACCACCCTCACACCAGCACCGGGTGCACCAGGACTCTGTAAAAATTTCAGTCACACTTTGTTATTTTTTTGTCTTTTTTCCCTCTTTTTTTTTTTTTTTAGCATTTTTGTGGTTTTTTTTGTGATTTTTTTCGCAGTTTTTTTTTTGCTTTTCTTCTTTCATTTTTTTTCTTTTTTTTCTTTTTTTTTTTTTGTCTCGTTTTTCTGAAACTCAATATAAACCTTGCTCCAAAACGTTATGAAAAAATGTACATTTGTGTGTTGTGTTTGTTTTTTTTTTTTTTTTTTGTCGATTTGCTTCGTTTTTTTTTTTTTTTTTTTTTCTCTTTTTTTTTTCCTTCTTTTTTTTTTTATATATTTTTATACAAGGCAGGGAATTGGGGGGAGGTGGAGGGGTTGGGGGGTGGTTTTTTTTTTTTTTCTCTCCCAGCACAGAGCTCTGGCGCTTCCACATTCCTGGCCAGGAAAGGGGGGAAAAGGAGGAGGAGGAGGAAGAAGAGAGGAAAACAACAACAAAAAAAAATAAAATAAAATATAGAGAGAGGAAAAAAAAAAAAAAAAACCCAAAAAAAAAACCACGGACACCTCGGAATTCCAGCGTTCTGCCCTTCCCAAAAAAAGAAACAACACCAACACCTGCCCAGGTGAGCTGGACCTGCTGCTCCCTCCTCCCCCGGGGGGGTTTGGGGAGGTTTGGGGGTCTCTCCCGGGGCGGGGGCAGCGGCTGTCAGCTCATCATGTCGTTGCTGTTGAGGCCGTAGCTCGAGTTCTTCATGGAGTCGTTGACCTCCCTGCGGAAAGCTGAGAGGTTCTGGGTGAACCTGGGGACAGGGGGGGAGAGAGAGAGGGGAGGGTCAGTCCTGGGGGTCTCGGGTTATGGAACCAAAAATGTGAATTTATTCTGTTTCATTTGTTAAAAGCAGTTGGGGAAATGTTTATTCTTTATCTCTTGTAACTCTTGGGGGGAGAGGTTCAATCTTGGGTGTCTCAGGTTATGGAACCAAAGATGTGCATTCTATTTCATGTGTTAAAAGCACTTGGGGAGATGTTTTTTTCTTTATCTCTTGTAACTCTGGGGGGAGAGGTTCAGTCCTGGGTGTCCTGGGTTATAGAACCAAAAATGTGGATTTATTCTGTTTCATCCGTTAAAAGCAATTGGGGAAATGTTTATTCTTTATCTCTCTTGTAACTCTTGGGGGGGAGTGGGGAGGAGAGGTTCAGCCCAGGGTGTCTTGGGTTATGGAACCAAAAAAGTGGATTTATTCTGTTTAATTTGTTAAAAGCAGTTGGGGAAATGTTTTTCTTTCTCTCCTGTAACTCTTGGGGGGAGAGGTTCAGTCCTGGGGGTCTCGGGTTCTGGAACCAAAAATTTGGATTTGTTCTGTTTCATTTGTTAAAAGCAGTTGGGGAAATGTCTATTCTTTATCTCTTGTAAGTCTGGGGGGAGAGGTTCAGTCCTGGGTGTCCTGGGTTATGGAACTAAAAATGTGGATTTGTTCTGTTTAATTTGTTAAAAGCAGTTGGGGAAATACTTATTCTTTCTCTCTTGTAACTCTGGGGGGAGAGGTTCAATCCCAGGTGTCTCAGGTTATGGAACCAAGAATGTGGATTTGTTGTTTTCATTTGTTAAAAGCAATTAAAGAGATTTTTTTTTCCTTTCTCTCTTGTAACTCTGGGGGGAGAGGGGCGGGTGCCTTCTGATCCTGGCCCAGCTGATAAACCAGGTGGGGCAGTGTTTGTTATCTCTGTCACCCCTGCCCTCCCTCCAGGGGGATATTTTCTGCTGATGGGCCATTCAGACACCCCTAAAAGCCACATCCCCAAAGCAGAACATCCACATTCCATCATCCCAGGGTGAGATGCTCCAGCCAGTGCGGGGAGCCAACCATTCCCACCTGGATAAAACTGAGACACAGGAACACAGAAAGGATCCAGCTCCACCCGATTCCTGGAGGAAGACTGGACCCTTCTCACCACCCCTGGACCCTTCTCACCACCCCTGGACCCTTCTCACCACCCCTGGACCCTTCTCACCATCCCTGGACCCTTCTCACCATCACTGGACCCTTCTCACCATCCCTGGACCCTTCTCACCATCACTGGACCCTTCTCACCACCCCTGGACCCTTCTCACCATCACTGGACCCTTCTCACCACCCCTGGACCCTTCTCACCATCACTGGACCCTTCTCACCACCCCTGGACCCTTCTCACCATCCCTGGACCCTTCTCACCATCACTGGACCCTGGTTCTACAGGATCATCTCTGCTCCACCAGAACCACCTCTGCCACTCCAGGAGGACTCACTTTGGGGCTGCTCCCAACCCCCTGACCAACAGGGGGTCAGGTTGTGTTATTCCATTTATTTTATTTTATTTTATCTTTTTTTTCCCCTCTCTTCTCCTATTAAACTGCACCCCTGACTGGGAGTCTCACTGGTTTTGCTCTCTGACCAGCACAGCGCGGTGCCGGCGCTCCAGGGAATCGGGGATCCCCTGGAAGCAGCCGGAGAAGTTCCAGCTGAAGCTCAGGGATGGGGAGGCAGAGCTGCCCCTGGAGGGGTTTGATCCCCATGGGATGGGGAGACCCCTGAGGGATTCCGGGCTGGGATGGAATTCCCAGAGGGCAATCCCTGGTTTCTCCATCCCTGGAAGTGCCCCAGGCCGGGCTGGGTCAGTCTGGGGCAGCAGAAGGTGTCCCAGACAGAGAGAGGAGGGGGTGTGATGGGATTTTAGGAAGGAATTCCTGCCTGTGAGGGGCTGGGATGGAATTCCCAGAGCAGCTGTGGCTGCCCCTGGCTGTTTGGGGTGCCCCAGGCTGTTTTGGGTTCCCCTGGCTGTTTGGGGTTCCCCAGGCTGTCTGGGGTTCTCCAGGCTGTTTGGGGTTCCCCTGGCTGTTTGTTTGGGTTCCCTTGGCTGTTTTGGGTTCCCCTGGCTGTTTGGGGTGCCCCAGGCCAAGCTGCCCCTGGCTGTTTAGGGTTCCCTTGCCTGTTCAGGGTCCCCCTGGCTGTTTTGGGATCCCCCTGTCCATCTGGGTCCCCCCTGGCTGTTTTGGGGTTCCCCTTGGCTGTTTTGGGGTTCCCTTGGCTGTTTGGGGTCCACAGGCTGGGTCAGTGTGGGATTCCCCTGGGTGTCTGGGGTTCCCCTGGCTGTTTGGGGTTCCCCTGTCCATCTGGGATTCCCCTGCCTGTTTGTTTAGGGTGCCCTTAGTTGTTTTGGGTCCCCCTGTCTGTTTGGGGTCCCTCTGGCTGTTTTTTTTGGGGTCCCCCTGCCTGTCTGGGGCTCCCTGTCCGTCTGGGTCCCCCTGGCTGTTTTTTTAGGGTGCCCTTAGTTGTTTTGGGGTCCCCCTGACTATTTAGGGTCCCCCTGTCCATCTGGGGTCCCCCTGGTTGTTTGTTTGGGGTCCCTTTGGCTGTTTAGGGTCCCCCTGGCTGTTTGTTTGGGTTCCCTTGGCTGTTTAGGGTCCCCCTGGCTGTTTGTTTAGGGTGCCCTTAGCTGTTTTGGGGTCCCCTGCCTGTCTGGGGTCCCCCTTGGCTGTTTTGGGGTTGCCCTGGCTGTTTGGGGTCCACAGGCTGGGTCGGTGTGGGATTCCCCTGGGTGTCTGGGGCCCCCCTGGCTGTTTAGGGTTCCCCTGTCCATCTGGGATTCCCCTGACTGTTTGTTTAGGGTGCCCTTAGTTGTTTTGGGTCCCCCTGCCTGTCTGGGGTCCCCCTGTCTGTTTGGGGTCCCTCTGGCTGTTTGGGGTCCCTCTGGCTGTTTTTTTGGGGTCCCCCTGCCTGTCTGGGGCCCCCTGTCCGTCTGGGTCCCCCTGGCTGTTTTTTTAGGGTGCCCTTAGTTGTTTTGGGGTCCCCCTGACTATTTAGGGTCCCCCTGTCCATCTGGGGTCCCCCTGTCCATCTGGGTCCCCCTGGTTGTTTGTTTGGGGTCCCTTTGGCTGTTTAGGGTCCCCCTGGCTGTTTGTTTAGGGTGCCCTTAGTTGTTTAGGGTCCCCCTGTCCCTGTGGGTCCCCCCTGTCCCTCCGGGTCCCCCTTGGGGCTGACCTGTCGCGGTTCTTGGTGAGCAGGTTGCGCTCGATGCCCTCCATCAGGTTCTCGAAGCAGAGGTGCATGGCCTGCTGCTTCTCGGGGGGCTGGCTGTTCACGATGCTGTTCCGCAGGTCCGAGAAGTACTGCGGGGGCAGCAAGGGGTTAACCCACCCGGGCAGCAAGGGGTTAACCCACCCGGGCAGCAAGGGGTTAACCCACCCGGGCAGCAAGGGGTTAACCCACCCGGGCAGCAAAGGGTTAACCCACCCGGGCAGCAAGGGGTTAACCCACCCGGGCAGCAAGGGGTTAACCCACCCGGGCAGCAAGGGGTTAACCCACCCGGGCAGCGAGGGGTTAACCCACCCGGGCAGCGAGGGGTTAACCCACCCGGGCAGCAAGGGGTTAACCCACCCGGGCAGCGAGGGGTTAACCCACCCGGGCAGCAAAGGGTTAACCCACCCGGGCAGCAAAGGGTTAATGAGGAAAATGAGGAAAAAATGGGGTTTGGGAGGGAAAAACAGGGATTGGGAGGGAAAAAATGGGGATTTGGGAAGGAAAAATGGGGGGAAATGAGGGAAAAATGGGGATTGGGAGGGAAAAATGTGGAAAATGAGGAAAAAATGGGGGTGTGGGAGGGAGAGATGGGGAAAAATGAGGAAAAATAGGGGAAAATGGGGAAAAATGAGGGAAAAATGAGGAAAAAACGGGGGTTTGGGAGGAAAAAATGAGGGATTGGGAGGGAAAAACAGGGATGGGGAGGGAAAAATGGGGGCTTGGGAGGGGAAAATGGGGAAAAATGAGAAAAGATGGGGGACTGGAAGGGAAAAATGGGGATTGGGAGAGAAAAATGGGGAAAAATGAGGGAAAATGGGGAAAAAATGGGGAAAAATGAGGAAAAAACGGGGGTTTGGGAGGAAAAAATGAGGAAAAAATGGGGGGTTGGGAGGGGAAAATGGGGATTGGGAGGGAAAAAAGTGGGGAAAAATTAGGAAAAAATGGGGGTTTGGGGGGAAAATGGGGCTTGGGAGGGGAAATGGGGAAAAATGCGAAAAGATGGGGGTTGGGAGGGGAAAATGGGGATTGGGAGGGGAAAAATGGGGAAAATGAGGAAAAAATGGAGGTTTGGGAGGGAAAAACAGGGATTGGGGGAAAAATCGGGGTTTGGGAGGGAAAATGGAGAAAAATGAGGGAAAATGGGGGACTGGAAGGGAAAAATGGGGATTGGGAGAGAAAAATGGGGGGAAATGAGGAAAAAATGGGGAAAATGAGGAAAAAATGGGGGATTGGGAGGAAAAAATGGGGGAAATGAGGAAAAAATGGGGATTGGGAGGGAAAATCAGGAAAAAATGGGGGATTGGGAGGGAAAAATGGGGAAAAATGAGGAAAAAAAGGGAAAAAAGTGGGAAAATTGGGAAAAATGGGGAGGAAATTGGGGTTTGGGGGGCATTTTCCCCATGGGTTTTGGGGCAAATGCAGCTGTGGTTGGTGCCTGAGGTGTTTTGGGGTTTCTGAGACTTTTCCCAGAGAGTTTTCTGTCAACAGAATCCCAGTCAGGGAAAGACTGAAAACAAAGAGAAATGTTTTCCTAACGGGGACCTTGGTTGACAGAAAACTCTGGGAAAAAATCCCAGAAACCCAAAACACCTCAGGGACCAACCCGGGCTCCGGGAGCAGGGGGGTTTGGGAGGGAGAAGGGGATCGGGGAGGGGGGAATGGGGAAAATGAGGAAAAATGGGGAAAATGAGGAAAAATGGGGATTGGGAGGGAAAAATGGGGGAAATGAGGAAAAATGGGGATTGGGAGGGAAAAAATGGGGATTGGGAGGGAAAAATGGGGATTGGGAGGGAAAAATGGGGAAAAATGAGGAAAAAATGGGGAAAATGAGGAAAAACGGGGATTGGGAGGGAAAAATGGGGAAAACGAGGAAAAATGGGGATTGGGAGGGGAAAATGGGGAAAATGAGGAAAAAATGGGGAAAAGGAGAAAAAATGGGGATTGGGAGGGAAAAATGGGGATTGGGAGGGGGAAAATGGGGAAAAATGAGGGAAAAATGGGGAAAATGAGGAAAAAATGGGGGTTTGGGAGGGAAAATGGGGGTTTGGGAAGGAAAAAAAATGGGGATTGGGAGGGGAAAAATGGGGAAAAATGAGGAAAAAATGGGAGAAAAGTAAGAAAACTGGGAAAAATGGGGAGGAAATTGGGGTTTGGGGGGCATTTTCCCCATGGGTTTTGGGGCAAATGCAGCTGTGGTTGGTGGTTTGGGGAGGAAAATGGGGGCACTGGGGGGAGAAAATTGGGGTTTGTCAGGAAAAAAACGGGGATTGGGGGAAAAATGGGGGAAAATGAGGAAAAATGGGGTTTGGGAGGAAAAAATGGGGATTGGGAGGGGAAAATGGGAATTGGGAGGGGGAAATGGGGAACAATTAGGAAAAAATGGGGGTTTGGGAGGGAAAAATGGGGATTGGGAGGGGAAAAATGGGGGAAAATGAGGAAAAATGGGGATTGGGAGGGGAAAATGGGGATTGGGAGGGAAAAACAGGGATTGGGAGGGAAAAATGGGGATTGGGAGGGAAAAATGGGGAAAAATGAGGAAAAAATGGGGATTGGGAGGGAAAAATGGGGGTTTGGGAGGGAAAAATGGGGATTGGGAGGGGAAAAATGGGGGAAAATGAGGAAAAATGGGGATTGGGAGGGGAAAAATGGGGGAAAATGAGGAAAAATGGGGATTGGGAGGGGAAAATGGGGATTGGGAGGAAAAAACAGGGATTGGGAGGGAAAAATGGGGAAAAATTAGGAAAAAATGGGGATTGGGAGGGAAAATGGGGATTGGGAGGGGGAAATGGGGTTTGGGTTTTCCCGGCTGGGCTGGAGCCCCCACCTTCTCGTTGAGCAGGATGAGGCCGAGCAGGGGCCGGGACATGGACCACTGGTTGCGGCAATCCTCGAAGATGATGATGTTCAGCACCGTGGAGAGCATCTGCAGCGGCACGGCGGGTCACGGGCAGGACCTCGCCCCAAAGCCCACCCCAATCCCACCCCAAATCCCATCCCAATCCCAGGGATCCCATCCCAAATCCCATCCCAAATCCCACCCCAATCCCATCCCAATCCCATCCCAAATCCCATCCCAAAGCCCACCCCAAAGCCCACCCCAATCCCACCCCAATCCCACCCCAAATCCCATCCCAAATCCCATCCCAAAGCCCACCCCAATCCCATCCCAATCCCATCCCAATCCCAGGGATCCCATCCCAAATCCCATCCCAAATCCCACCCCAATCCCAGGGATCCCATCCCAAATCCCATCCCAAATCCTACAGATCCCGTCCCAAATCCCACCCCAAATCCCATCCCAAATGCCAGGGATCCCATCCCAAATCCCATCCCAATCCCAGGGATCTCATCCCAAATCCCACGGATCCCATTCCAAGTCCCATAAATTGGGCGAGGGTTAAAGGCAGCCCCTCCACCCCAAATCCCATCCCAATCCCAGGGATCCCATCCAAAATCTCATCCCAAATCCCACTGATCCCATCCCAATCCCATCAATTGGACAAGCCAGGATTAAAGGCAGCTCCTCCACCCCAAATCCCATCCCAAATCCTATCCCAAATCCCACTGATCCCATCCCAATCCCTTAAATTGGGCAAGCCAGAGTTAAAGGCAGCCCCTCCACCCCAAATCCCATCCCAAATCCCACACATCCCATCCCAAATCCCATCCCAATCCTGGGGTTCTCATCCCAAATCCCAGGAATCTCATCCCAATCCCGTAAATTGGGCAAACCAGGGTTAAAGGCAGCCCCTCCATCCCAAATGCCATCCCAATCCCATGGATCCCATCCCATCCCATCCCACAAAATTCTCTAAATCCCATCAATCCCATCCCATGGATCCCATGCCATGGATCCCATCAATCCCATCCCAATCCCAGGGATCCCATCCCAAATCCCATCCTAAATCCCAGGGATCTCATCCCAATCCCACAAATTCTATAAATCCCATCAATCCCCAGGCGTTTTTTTTGGCCTCCCCAGGCGTTTTTTTGGATTCCGCAGGTGTTTTCTGGCCTTCCCAGGAGTTTTCTGGAGCTCCCCAGGTGAATTTTGGACCTCCCAGTCAAATTTCTGAGTTCCCCCAGGTGTTTTTTGGCCTCCCCAGGCGTTTTTTGGCCTCCCCAGGTATTTTTTGCCCCCCCCCAGGTGTTTTTTGGCCTCCCCAGGCATTTTTTGGCCTCCCCAGGTGTTTTTTGGCCTCCCCAAGGCGTTTTTTGGCCTGCCCAGGAGTTTTCTGGAGCTTTCAGGTGTTTCTTGGCCTCCCCAAGGTAGATTTTGGACCTCCCAAGTGAATTTTTGAGTTCCCCCAGGTATTTTTTGGCCTCCCCAGGTGTTTTTTGGCCTCCCCAGGTGTTTTTTGGCCTCCCCAGGTATTTTTTGGCCTCCCCAGGTATTTTTTGGCCTCCCCAGGTGTTTTTTGGCCTCCCCAGGTGTTTTTTGGCCTCCCCAGGTATTTTTTGGCCTCCCCAAGTATTTTTTGGCCTCCCCATGCATTTTTTGGCCTCCCCACGCATTTTTTGGCCTCCCCAGGTGTTTTTTGGCCTCCCCAGGAGTTTTTTGGCCTGCCCAGGTGAATTTTGGACCTCCCAAGTGAATTTTTGAGTTCCCCCAGGTGTTTTTTGGCCTCCCCAGGTATTTTTTGTCCCTCCCCAGGTGAATTTTGGCCTCCCCAGGCGTTTTTTGTCCCTCCCCAGGTGAATTTTGGCCTGCCCAGGGGCTGCTGGGCTGACCTGCTGGATCATCTCGGGGTGCTGCTGCATGATGTGCAGGAAGCGGTCGCTCTCCTGGGCCAGCGGCGTCGATCTCTTCTTGGTGCTGCGCGAGAGCTGCTTGAACAGGTAGGTGACGATGTGGTCCAGGCAGGAGCAGCAGCCCGTGCACACCATGGTGTCTGGGGGGACACACAGTCAGGGCTTGGGGGGGGAAAGGGGGGGAAAAGGGGGTCTGGGGGGAAAAATGGAGAAAAAATGGGGGTTTGGGGAAGGAAAATGGGAAAAATGGGGGGGAATAGGGAAAAAATGGGGGTTTGGGGGGGAAAAATGGAGAAAAAATGGGGGTTTGGGGGGGAAAAATGGAGAAAAAATGGGGGTTTGGGGAAGGAAAATGGGAAAAATGGGGGGGAATAGGGAAAAAATGGGGGTTTGGGGAGGGAAAATGGAGAAAAAATGGGGGTTTGGGGAGGGAAAATGGAGATTTCGGGGGGAAATATGGGGGGGTTTGGGGGGAAAAATGGGGAAAAGTGGAGAAAAAATGGGGGTTTGGGGAAGGAAAATGGGAAAAATGGGGGGGGGATGAGGAAAAAATGGGGGTTTGGGGGGAAAAATGGGGAAAAATGGAGGAAAAATGGGGGTATGGGGGGGAAATATGGGGGTTTGGGGAAAAAAATTGGGGGTTTGGGGAAATAAAATGGGGATTTTGGGAAATAAAATGGGGGTTTGGGGGGGAATTATGGGGGTTTGGGGAGGGAAAATGGGAAAAAGTAGGGGGGAAATGGGGAAAAAATGGGGGTTTGGGGGGAAAAATGGGGAAAAGTGGAGAAAAAATGGGGGTTTGGGGAGGGAAAATGGAGATTTCGGGGGGAAATATGGGGGGTTTGGGGGGAAAAATGGGGAAAAGTGGAGAAAAAATGGGGGTATGGGGGGGAAATACGGGGGTTTGGGGAAAAAAATTGGGGGTTTGGGGAAATAAAATGGGGATTTTGGGAAATAAAATGGGGGTTTGGGGGGGAATTATGGGGAAAAGTGGAGAAAAAATGGGGGTTTGGGGGGAAAAATGGGGAATAATGGAGGAAAAATGGGGGTTTGGGAAAAAATGGGGAAAAATGGAGGAAAAATGGGGCTTTGGGGAGGGAAAATGGGAAAAAATGGGGGTTTGGGGGCAAAAGCAGGGATTTGGGGAAAAAAATGGGGGTTTGGGGAAAAAATGGGGGTTTGGGGAGGGAAAATGGGAAAAATGGGGGGGAATGGGGAAAAAATGGGGGTTTGGGGGGAAATATGGGGGTTTGGGGAGGGCAAATGGAGATTTTGGGGGGAAATATGGGGGTTTGGGGGAAAAAACGGGGTTTGGGGAGGGAAAATGGGAAAAAAAATGGGGGGGAATGGGGAAAATGGGCGTTTGGGGGGAAAAAATGGGGAAAAATGGAGAAAAAATGGGGATTTGGGGGGAAAATGGGGGTTTGGGGAGGGAAAATGAGGGGAAATGGGGAAAATGGGGAAAAAATGGGGATTTGGGCAGGGAAAAGGGGGGAAATGGGGGTTTATGGGGGAAAAATGAGGATTTGTGAAAAAACACAGGGGTTGGGGAGAGAAAATGAGGGGAAATGGGGAAAAATTGGGGGTTTGGGGAGGGAAAATGGAAAAAAATGGGGGTTTAGGGGCAAAAGTGGGGATTTGGGGAAATAAAATGGGGGTTTGGGGGAATAAATCAGGGGTTTGGGGAGGGAAAATGTGGATTTGGAGAAAAAATGGGGGTTTGGGGGGGAAATAGGGAAAAAATAGGGGGGAAATGGGGAAAACATGGGGGTTTGGAGGGAAAATGGGAAAAACAGGGCTTGGGAAGGAAAACAATGTGGAAGTGTCCAAGGCCAGGTTGGGATAATCCGGGATAGCAGGAGGTGTCCCTGGGATTGGGACTGGGATTGGGATTTAAATCCCTTCCCACCCAACCCAAAATTCCACCATCCATCCATCCATCCCCAGAACTTTTTATTTATGGAGGATTGGGATTGGGATTGAAATCCCTTCCAAACCATTCCAAAATTCCACCCTCCCATCCATCCCCACAACTGCTCATTTAGGGAGGATTGGGGTTGGGATTGGGACTGGGATTTCAACCCCTTCCAACCCAACCCAAAACTCCACCATCCATCCATCCATCCATCCATCCATCCCTAGAACAGTTCATCTATGGAGGACCAGGGTTGGGATTGGGACTGGGATTGGGATTTAAATCCCTTCCCACCCAAACCACTCCAGAATTCCACTCTCCCATCCACCCCAGAATTGTTCATTTATGAAGGATTGGGGTTGGGATTGGGACTGGGATTTCAACCCCTTCCCACCCAAACCATTCCAAAACTCCACCATCCATCCATCCATCCATCCATCCATCCATCCATCCATCCATCCCTAGAACAGTTCATCTATGGAGGACCAGGGTTGGGATTGGGACTGGGATTGGGATTTAAATCCCTTCCAACCCAACCCAAATTTCCACCATCCAGCCATCCCCAGATTTGTTCATTTATGGAGGATTGGGGTTGGGGTTGGGATTGGGATTTAAACCCTTTCCAACCCAAAATCCTGCCCTCCCATCCATCCCCAGAACTGCTCTTTTATGAAGGATTGGGATTGGGATTTAAATCCCTTCCCACCCAAACCACTCCAGAATTCCACTCTCCCATCCACCCCAGAATTGTTCATTTAGGAAGGATTGGGGTTGGGATTGGGACTGGGATTGGGATTTAAATCCCTTCCAACCCAACCCAACCCAAAATTCCACCATCCATCCATCCCCAGAACTGTTAAATTTATGGAGGACTGGGGTTGGGATTGGGACTGGGATTTAAATCCCTTCCAACCCAACCCAAAATTCCACCATCCATCCATCCCTAGATTTGTTCATTTATGGAGAACTGGGATTAGGGTTGGGACTGGGTGGGATTTAAACCCTTTCCAACCCAAAATTCTGCCCTCCCATCCATCCCCAGAACTGTTCTTTTATGAAGGATTGGGACTGGGATTGGGATTTAAATCCCTTCCCACCCAACCCAAAATTCCACCCTCCCATCCACCCCCAGAATTGTTCATTTAGGGAGGATTGGGATTGGGATTGGGATTTAAATCCCTTCCCACCCAACCCAACCCAACCCAGAATTCCACTCTCCCATCCACCCCCAGAATTGTTCATTTAGGGAGGATTGGGACTGGGATTGGGATTTAAATCCCTTCCCACCCAACCCAAAACCCCACCATCCCACCCATCCCCAGAATTCCTTCTGGGAGGGCTCAGCCGCTCCGACCTCCCCCTCTCTCCAAACTCCCCCTTTTCCCACACAGAGAGAGCAACTCCGGGGTGGGAATTTGGGGTTTCCCAGCTCCCCCCGTCCTGCCCGGCCCCTCGGGAGTTACCCAGGGCGGTGAGGCCCTCGGAGATGGAGGACAGGATGTACATGATGACGTGCGGCTCCAGGCTGGCGATGAAGTTCATGTGGTCCTGGGTCAGAACTTCCAGCAGGGAATAGTAGGATTGGCTGAGCTTGGGATAATCCTGCGGGGAGAATCTGCTGTCAGGGGTTGGGGGTTTTCCTGGAGGTGCTAAAGCCCTGAATCCACCTGGAATGGGCTGATGGATCTCCTGGGGAGGAACCAACCAAGAATCCTCTCTCCTGTGATCCCATGAAGTTTTTCAAATCCGTTCCAATCCAAAACTGGGGAATTGGGATGGGATTCCAAATCTATTCCAACCCAAACCAGTCCATTGTCCAGTGAATTCCCACAGTGGATGGAATTTCAAACCCGTTCCAACCCAAACCAGTCCATTATCCAGTGAATTCCAAAGTGGATGGGATTCTAAATCTATTCTAACCCAAACCATTCCGTTATCCATGGAATTCCCACAGTAGATGGGATTTCAAACCTGTTCCAACCCTAATTATTCCATGATCCAGTGAATTCCAAGGTGGATGGGATTTCAAACCCATTCCAATGCAGAATCTGGGAATTATTTCCATGGCTCCTTTCCAACCCAAACCGTTCCATGATCCCATTGATTCCAAACTGGGATGGATTTAAATGCATCAAATGCATTAAATGGATTTAAAATCCACCCCCACCCAAAATCTGGGAATTACTTATGTGCTTCCTTTACAACCCCAACCATTCCATCCCTAGAAATTCCAGACTGGGATGGGATTTCAAATCCATTCCAAGGAATTCCTAGAAATTCCATTCCTAGAAATTCCAGACTGGGATGGGATTTCAAATCCATTCCAAAGCCAAACCATTCCAAGGAATTCCTAGGAATTCCATCCCTAGAAAATTCCAGACTGGGATGGGATTCCAAACCCATTCCCAGCCAGAATCTGGGAATCATTTCCCTGCTTCCCTCCTCTCCAACCCTCCCCCATTCCCGTCCCTTCCCAGACCCCTTTGTCCCTCCTGTCCCTGTTTTTCTGAAGCTCTTTTCAGCCTCCTGATGTTTTTACTCCTTGTGCTGGTTTAACTTTGTTTCCGTGTCAATACCGACTGTCTCCATTCCTGCCTGGAGGAGGAGGGAGCTGATGGGCAGCTGGAGAGGACAATTCCCCCTCCAATCCACGGGCACGGCTGGAATCCCATAACTGCCCTATAAAATGCCCCATTGTTCCCTTGGAGCCCTCGGCGTGCCAGCGGCCGGCCGGCAGCAGCTGGACAGCAGCCAGGGGGTGCCCAGCTGGCCAAGGAGGCCAAAGGCCTGGGTCAGGAATGGGGTGGCCAGCAGGAGCAGGGAGGTCACTCTGGCCCTGTGCTCGGCACTGGTGAGGTCACACCTGGAGTGCAGTGTCCACTCTGGGTGGCCCAGGATGGACATTGAGTGCAGTGTCCAGCTCTGGGTGTCAGTTCAGGATGGACATTGAGTGCAGTGTCCACTCTGGGTGGCCCAGGATGGACATTGAGTGCAGTGTCCACTCTGGGTGGCCCAGGATGGACATTGAGTGCAGTGTCCACTCTGGGTGTCCCAGGATGGACATTGAGTGCAGTGTCCAGCTCTGGCCCCTCAGTTTAGGATGGACATTGAGTGCAGTGTCCAGCTCTGGGTGTCCCAGGATGGACATTGAGTGCAGTGTCCAGCTCTGGGTGTCCCAGGATGGACACTGAGTGCAGTGTCCAGCTCTGGGTGTCAGTTCAGGATGGACATTGAGTGCAGTGTCCAGCTCTGGGTGTCAGTTCAGGATGGACATTGAGTGCAGTGTCCACTCTGGGTGGCCCAGGATGGACATTGAGTGCAGTGTCCACTCTGGGTGTCCCAGGATGGACATTGAGTGCAGTGTCCAGCTCTGGCCCCTCAGTTCAGGATGGACACTGAGTGCAGTGTCCAGCTCTGGGTGGCCCAGGATGGACATTGAGTGCAGTGTCCAGCTCTGGGTGGCCCAGGATGGACATTGAGTGCAGTGTCCAGCTCTGGCCCCTCAGCTCAGGATGGACATTGAGTGCAGTGTCCAGCTCTGGCCCCTCAGCTCAGGGTGGACATTGAGTGCAGTGTCCAGCTCTGGCCCCTCAGTTCAGGATGGACACTGAGATGCTCAGTCACGTCCAGAGGAGGCAGCGAGGCTGCTGAGGGGCTTGGAGCACAAACCCTGTGAGGAACGGCTGAGGGAGCTGGGGGTGTCCAGCCTGGAGAAAAGGAGACTCAGGGGTGCCCTTGTCACTCTCCACAACTCCCTGAGAGTGGCTGTGCCCAGCTGGGCTTGGTCTCCCTCTCCAGGCAGCACTGACAGAAGGAGAGGACACAGCCTCAGGCTGCACCAAGGGAAGCTCAGGTTGGACACCAGGAAAAGGTTTTTCACAGCAGGAGTGACAAAGCACTGGAAGGGCCTGCCCGGGGAGGTGGTGGAGTCACCTCTTGCCACGATTGGCGCCTGCCGTGTTTTGGTTTTGGGAAATTCTGTTCCCAGGGACCTGAACTGGTAAACAAGGTCACTCTCTGTAAACTCTCCTGTTCTCCACAGGCTTTCCCATGGGAGGGACTTCGCCTGAGGGTCTCTGTGAGTGACCAATGGTTCCAGGGGTCCCACCTCTGAGGTGGGCACGTTTGTAAAAGGTATCAAAGAGGTTTGGAAAATAAACCTGCGGCTCCTCCTCCCTGAGGAGTCCATGCAGCCTTCTGAATGCACAACTCCTCCTTTGTGTCCCACAGCGACAGTCACCACCCCTGGGTGTGCTTAACAAAGCCTGGATGTGACACTGGGTGCCCTGGTCCAGCTGAGGTACCAGAGCTGGGTTGGACTCCATGACCTTGACTGGATGTGGCACTCGGTGTCATGGTCCAGCTGAGGTGTCAGAGCATGGGTTGGACTCCATGACCTTGACTGGATGTGTTTAACAAAGCCTGGATGTGACCCTGGGGCGCCGTGGTTCCTCAGTGCCCTGGTCCAGCTGAGGTACCAGAGCTGGGTTGGACTCCGTGACCTTGACTGGATGTGTTTAAGGAAATCCTGGATGTGGCACTGGTCTGGCTGAGGTGTCAGGGCATGGGTTGGACTCCATGATCTTGACTGGGTGTGTTTAACAAAGCCTGGATGTGACACTGGTCCACCTGAGGTGTCAGAGCTGAGTTGGACTCCATGACCTTGACTGCATGTGGCACTCAGTGTCCTGGTCCAGCTGAGGTACCAGAGCTGGGTTGGACTCCACGACCTCCAAGCCCTCTCCCAACCTGTAAACCCTGTCACTCTCTGACGGTTCCTTGGTGCCACCCCACCACCACCACCACCACCACCACCACCCCTCCCAGCCCCCCGAGCCCTCCCTGCCGGCCTGGGGCTCACCAGGAGGTCGCTGTGGGGGATGGAGAGCAGCAGCTTGATGAAGGTCTGCAGGGCGTTGTCCAGCGCGTCGTCGCCGTAGAGCCGGAAGACGCCGAAGTTGACGTAGCTGCCGCTGAGCGCCGCCTTCAGCATGGAGAAGCAGATGGAGATGCCCTTCAGCTTCAGCGCGTACACCTGATCCTTCGGCACCTCGCCCAGCGTCAGGATGCGATTCCCTGCCGGAATTCCCGCTTGGAATCATCACCCTTGCCAGGGTCACCCCGGCCCGGCACGGCCCCGGGATCTCGGATCCGTTCCCCACCCGGAAGCTTCCCAACGGGATGGGATTTGGAATCTAAACCGAGTTGGGATGGGATTACAAATCCATTCCCACCCGAAATTTGGGAATTGGGATGGGATCTCAAATCTAAACCGAGCCAGAATCTGGGAGCTGGGATGGGATTTCAAATCCATTCCCACCCAAAATCTGGGAATTATTTACATGGCTCCTCTCCAACCCAAAACCATTCAATGATCCCACAAATTCCAAACTGGATGGGATTTCAAATCCAAACCAAACCAAACCATTCCAGGATCCTATAAATTCCAAACTGGATGGGATCTCAAATTCATTCCAACCCAAAATTTGGGAACTGGGATGAGATTTCAAATCCATTTGAACCCAAACCATTCCATGATCCCACAAATTCCAAACTGGATGGGATTTCAAATCCAAACCAACCAAAATCTGTGAATTGGGATGGGATTTCAAATCCATTCCAACCCAAAATCTGGGAATTACTTATATGGTTCCTCTCCAACCCAAACCATTCCATGATCCCACAAATTCCAAACTGGATGGGATTTCAAATCCATTCCCACCCAAAACTGGGGAATTGGGATGGGATTTCAAATCCAAACCAACCCAAAATCTGGGAACTGGGATGAGATTTCAAATCCATTTGAACCCAAACCATTCCATGATGTCATGAATTCCAAACTGGATGGGATCTCAAATCCACTCCCACCCAAAACCAGGGAATTGGGATGGGATTTCATATCCAAACCATCCCAAACCATTCCAGGATCCTGTAAATTCCAAACTGGATGGCATTTAAAATCCAAACCAAGCCAAAATCTGGGAATTGGGATGGGATTTCAAATTCATTCCAAGCCAAAATCTGGGAATTGGGATGGGATTTCAAATTCATTCCAAGCCAAAATCTGGGAATTGGGATGGGATCTCAAATCCAAACCAAGCCAAAATCTGGGAACTGGGATGGGATCTCAAATCCATTTGAACCCAAACCATTCCATGATCCCACCAATTCCAAACTGGATGGGATTTCAAATCCAAGCCAACCCAAAATCTGGGATGGGATCCCAAACCCATCCCAACCCACTCCACGCTCCCAGGAATTCCCAGGTGGATCTCTCCAGGGGTGCCTCCCAGGCAGCTCCAGGAGCCCTCACCGTAGGTGGTGATCATCTTGCTGGTCTCCCGGAAAAGCAGGATCCCGTTGGGAGAGGAGACATCGAACTGCAGCCGTTGGGATCTGTGGGGGGAGGAACAGGGAATGCTCAGAGCTTCCAGAACATTCCGGGGCCCAACGGGGCCCCTGGACAGGGATTTGGGATTAAGGGATGGAGGGACAGGACACAGGGAACGGCTTTGGGTTGGAATAGGGGAGGATGGGATGGGATTTTGGGAAGGAATTCCTGGCTGGGATGGAATTCCCAGAGAAGCTGTGGCTGCTAAATGGGATTTGGGGAGGAAAATGAGGATTTGGGGGGGGGGGGGGAATGGGGAACAAATTGGGATTTGGAGGAAAAAATGGGGATCTGGGGGGGAAAAATGGGGAAAAAATTGGGATTTGGAGGGAAAAAAATGGGGATTTGGGGGGAAAAATGGGGATTTGGAGGGGAAAAATAGGTATGGGGGGGAAAAATGGGGAAAAAATTGGGATTTGGAGGAAAAAAATGGGGATTTGAGGGAAAATGGGGGAAAAAAGGGGATTTGGAGGGAAAAAATCGGGATTTTTGGGGAAAAAATGGTAATTTGGGGGGAAAATGAGGATGGGTGGGGGGAAATGGGGATTTGGATGGCAATAACCACACCCAGAGGGATGAAATCAGCTTCAAACCCCTTCCAAGCTGCAGAATTCCATGAAATCCCAGATTCTTTGGAGGGAAAAATGGGGTTTGGGGTGGGAAATGGGGGGAAAAGAGGGGATTTGGGGGGAAAATGGGGGAAAAAAAAGGGGATTTGGGGGGGAAAAATGGGGATTTGGGGGGGAAAAATGGGGGAAAAAAAATGGGGATTTGGGGGGAAAAATGGGGAAAAAATGGGGATTTGGGGGGGTGAATGGGGATTTGGGGACAAAAATGGGGATTTGGGGGGGAAAATGGGGAAAAAATGGGGATTTGGGGGGAAAAAATGGGGATTTGGGGAGGAAAATGAAGATTTGGGGGGAAAAAAATGGGGATTTGGGGGAAAAAATGGGGAAAAAAATCGGGATTTGGGGAGGAAAATGAGGATTTGGGGGGGAAAATGAGGATTTGGTGGGGGGAAATGGGGATTTGGGGGAAAATTGAGTTTTTGGAGCAACAACCACACGCAGAGGAAGGAAAGAACCCCGTTCCAAGGCGCAGGATTCCAGGAAATCCTGGATTTTTTTGGGAATGCCTACCTGTTGTGGACCAGCTCAGCCATCAGCTTGAGGACGGGCGTGGTGCAGGCGGGGTCGTGGTACCAGAGCTCGATGGCTCTCTGCAGGATGGGCATGTAGGAGGGGTAACTGCCAGGGAAATTAAGGAATTCCCAGTTTTTCCAGGCCAAAAATCCCATGGGAAGGGAATTTTCCACGAGTGCAGCAAGGCAGGGGTGTTGCTGGGACGCTGCTGGCCAAAATTTGGGATTTTTTTTTAGAATTATTGCGGTTTTTTTTAAATTATTGGGGTTTTTTTTTAAATTATTGGGGTTTTTTTTTAAATTATTGGGGTTTTTTTTTAAATTATTGGGGTTTTTTTTAAATTATTGGGGTTTTTTTATCCCGGAAAAAAAATCATCCTGGTGATAAAAATCAGGATGAAATGCAGGATTTAAGGGGAAAAAAAAATTCCCGGTTTTTTAAAGGGAAATTAGAACCCAAAAAGTTTTTTTCTTTTTTTTTTTTTATGGAAGGAAAGGGAAGAGAGGAATCACAATTTTTGTAAAGAAATCCCATTTTTTTAAGGCAAAACCAGAACCCAAAAAGGTAGGTTTTTTTTTTCTGGAAGGATCCAGGACAAAAATTCAATTTTTTTAAAGGAAATCCTGACTTTTTAAAGGGAAACCAGAAGCCAAAAATGTGTTGGTTTTTTTTTTTTTTTTTAATGGAAGGAAAGGGAAGGAAAAAAATCCCAATTTTTTGAGGCAAAGCAGGGGTTTTGGGAATGAAGGACATCGAATCCTACAAATCCAAGGGAAATCCCCCGGAAAACTCAGGAAATTCCCCAGGAAATTGGGATTTTCCGCAGGTATTCCCAAGGGGTGGGATTTAGGATTTTTGGGGGTGAAGGACACAAAATCCTGTAAATTTTTGGGAAATTCCCAGTGAGGGGATTCCCAGGAAATTGGGATTTTTGGAGCTGTTTTAGGGCTTGGAATGAAGGACATGAAATCCTACAAATATAGGGGAATTACTCCTGGGAATGGGGGTTTCTGGAGGGGTTCCTGGGGGATCCTTGGGATTTGGGATGTGGGGTCAGGGCATGAAATCCTATAAATATATGGAAATTATTCCTGGGAATGGGGGTTCCTGGGATTTGGGATGTGGGGTCAGGGCATGAGATCCTATAAATACAGGGGAATTATTCCCAGGAATGGGGGTTCCTGGGATTTGGGATGTGGGGTCAGGGCATGAAATCCTATAAACACAAGGGAATTATTCCCAGGAATGGGGGTTCCTGGAGGGGTTCCTGGGGGGTTCCTGGGATTTGGGATGGGGGTCAGGGCATGAGATCCTACAAATACAGGGGAGTTATTCCCGGGCATGGGGGTTCCCGGGGATCCCTGGGCTCTGGGATGCGCGCTCAGGATACATCCACTCGAAGAGCATCATGAAGCTGCTCTTGGCGTTGAAGGCGAAGGCGATGCCGCGCAGGTCCCGCACCAAACCCACCAGAGTGCGCTGCCGGGACACGAGGGCAGCCATCAATCCATCCATCCATCCATCCATCCATCCATCCATCCATCCATCCATCCATCAATCCATCCATCCATCAATCCATCCATCCATCAATTCATCAATAAATCCATCAATTCATCAATAAATCCATCCATCCATCCATCAATGAATCCAATCAAAGAATCCATTGAGCCATCAATCCATCAATCCATCCATCAATCCATCAATTCATCAATCAATCCATCAATCCATCCATCAATCCACCAATTCATCAATAAATCCATCAATTCATCAATAAATCCATCAATTCATCAATAAATCCATCCATCCATCCATCAATGAATCCAATCAAAGAATCCATTGAGCCATCAATCCATCAATCCATCCATCAATCCATCAATTCATCAATCAATCCATCAATCCATCCATCAATCCACCAATTCATCAATAAATCCATCAATTCATCAATAAATCCATCAATCCATCCATCAATCAATGAATCCAAGAAATGAATCCATCGAGCCATCAATCCATCCATCCACCAATCCATCCATCAATTCATCCATCAATCAATCCATCCATCCATCCATCAATCCAAGCAATCAATCCATCAATGAATCCAATCAATGAATCCAATCAATCAATCCATTGAGCCATCAATCCACCAACCCATCCATCAATCCATCCATCATCAATCCATCCATCAGTTCATCAATCAATCCATCAATCCAATCAATCAATGAATAGAGGCAATCAACCCATCAATGAATCCAATCAATCAAATGAATCCAACCAATCAAATCCATCATCCATCCATCAATTCATCAATCCATCCAGCCATCAAGCCATCAATCCATCAATCCATCCATCCACCCATTAATCAATCCATCGATCCATCAATTCATCCATCAATCAATGAATCCAATCAATCAATCGAGCCATCAATTCATCAATCAATCCATCAATCCAATCCACCAATGCAATCAATCCATCCATCAATCCAATCAATCCATCCATCAATCAATTAATTAATCAACCCATCAATCCAATCCACCAATCCAATCAATCAATGAATCCAATGAATCCAATCAATCAATCAATCCATCCAGCCACTAATCCATCAATCCAATCCAATCCAATCCATCCATCCATCAATCAATCAGTTGATCCATCCATCAATTCGTCAGTCCAATTCACCAATCCAATCAATCAATCCATCCATCAATCAATCCATCCATCAATTGATCCATCCATCCATCAATCCAATCAATCCAATCAATCCATCCACCCATCCATCAATTGATCCATCCATCAGTCAATCCAATCAATCAATCAATCAATCCATCCATCAAACAATCCATCCATCAATCCATCAATCAAATCAATCCAATCAAAGAAATCAAATCAATCAACTCAAATCAATCCAATGACTCAACCAAATCACTGAAATCAAACCCAATCAATCCAATGACTCAATCAAATCAATCCAATTAAATCAAATCATCGAATCAAACCAATGAAATAAATAAAATGAAAATTATAAAACGAAACAGAATAATATAAAATAGAATAGAATGAAATCAAATGCAATAAAATACAATAATTGCTAATTAAATCTAATAAAACCCAATATAAATCAGAATTTCTCCCTCCTGGCTCCACTTCCAGCCTGATCCCAAGGGACTCAGGCACCCCCAGGAAGCTCCCACCATTCCAGTTTTCCTCCCAGAGGTGAGCACAGCCCCCTGCTCCCTCCTGCCTGTCCAAAACCCCCCAAATTCCATGGAAAAAAATCCTGGGAAAGCAGGAAAACCGGGAATTTTCTCCCCACTGACCTTGGCCTCCTGCTCGTTGAAGGAGTTGGTGCTGAACATCTGAGCCACGGCCTCGAAGGCAGCGGTGAGGGGCAGCATGAACTGCTCGTACTGATCCTCGTCCTCCCCTGGGAAAAACATGGAAAATCCATGGGAATTCCATGGGAAATCCATGGAAACCCCCCCAGGAACTGCTCGTACTGATCCTCGTCCTCCCCTGGGAAAAACATGGAAAATCCATGGGAATTCCATGGGAAATCCATGGAAACCCCCCCAGGAACTGCTCGTACTGATCCTCGTCCTCCCCTGGGAAAAACATGGAAAATCCATGGGAATTCCATGGGAAATCCATGGAAAACCCCCCCAGGAACTGCTCGTACTGATCCTCGTCCTCCCCTGGGAAAAACATGGAAAATCCATGGGAATTCCATGGGAATTCCATGGAAACCCCCCCCCGAACTGCTCCTACAGATCCTCGTCCTCCCCTGGAGAAAACATGGAAAATCCATGGAAAATCCATGGAAAACCCCCCCAGAACTGCTCGTACTGATCCTCATCCTCCCCTGGGAAAAACATGGAAAATCCATGGGAATTCCATGGGAAATCCATGGAAACCACCCCAGGAACTGCTTGTACTGATCCTCGTCCTCCCCTGGGAAAAACATGGAAAATCCATGGAAAATCCATGGAAAATCTATGGGAATTCCATGGAAACCCCCCCCAGGAACTGCTCCTACTGCTCCTCATCCTCCCCTGGGAAAAACATGGAAAATCCATGGAAAATCCATGGGAATTCCATGGAAAACCTTCCCAGGAACTGCTCCTACTGATCCTCATCCTCCCCTGGAACGGGAAACAAACTGGGAAAATTGATCCCAAATCCTGGAATGGGAAAATTTCTCCCCCATTTTCGTTCTCAGCATCAAACCCAATTCCTGATTCCCATTTCCCAATTTCCCTTTCCCCATCCCAACAACGCCCCTTCCTGGCAAAGCCACACCTCCCGAAAAACCCAGAGCCCAGCTCCCAAAATTCCGGGATTCTGCCGGAATTCCCAGGAAAAACCACCTAAATCCACCATGAGGAGCCGTCCCAGGGCCGTGTAGAACGTGGTCCGACACCTCATGTCCGTCAGGTTGGATTGGTTGTTGATTCCCAGGAAGGAAAAGTGCTCGCTCTGGCAAAAGGAAAACCGGGATGGCTTAAATCCCCAAATCCTGAAATCCCAACCTCCCGCTATCCCAAACCTGGGAATTCCCCAGGAACGAGTCTGGATTCCACGGAGAGCAAAATCCCTTTGGGAACGGGAAGCGCCACCAAATCCCCTCCAAACTCAAGAACCCCAACCCAAAAAAGCCCCAAATCTCCCCCAAATCCCCGTTTTCCCAGTTTTCCCTCAGCACCACGGGAACGCAGGGAGCCAGATCCGATTCCAAAGGGGATCCAGGAGCGGGATTTTCCCGGGAATGCGGCCGAGGAGGGGAAGGGGGGGAGCTGCTCACCGTGTGATTGTTCAGCATGAACTGCACGGCGCTGAGCTTCACCAGCTTCCGCACGCTGCTGTACGTGCAGGGCGTCAAGGAAGCAGCAGAATTCCCGGGAATTCCCCGGAATAAAACACTCCCAGGGATGGGCTGGAAGAAGGGGATTGTGCCCGGATTATTCAGGAAGTTGGGGATTGTGTTTGGTTCTCGGCAAATCGGGAATTCTCCTGGACAAGCCAAGTGTGCAAATCTCGGCGTGGGGAGACCCCACCCCCAGGGAAAAAGCCAGGATCTGGAATTCCTGGAATTCCTGGAAGTTCTGGGATTCCTGGAAGTTCTGGGATTCCTGGAAGTTCTGGGATTCCTGGAAGTTCTGGAATTTCTGGAACTTCTGGAATTCCTAGAACTTCTGGGATTCCTGGAACTTCTGGGATTCCTGGAAGTTGAAAGAAGGGGATTGTGCCCAGATTATTCAGGAAGTTGGGAATTGTGTTTGGTTCTCGGCAAATCGGGAATTCTCTTTCGGTTTTTTTTCCAAGGACAAGCCAAGCGGGCAAATCTCAGCGTGGGGAGACCCCCCTGCTCCTGCGGAAAAAGCCAGGATCTGGAATTCCTGGAATTCCTGGGATTCCTGGAATTCCTGGAAGTTCTGGAAGTTCTGGGATTCCTGGAAGTTCAGGGATTCCGGGAAATTCTGGGATTCCTGGAACATCAGAAGGCAGACTGGAATCTGCCTGTGGACGCTCAATTCCAAAGGAATTCTGATCCCCAATTAAAAACAAAACAAGAAACAACCAACTTTCCACGAGCCTCATCCCGCCCTCCGCTCTCTTCATTCCCAAAAAATCCAGGGGGGAAAAAACCCGGGAATCTGTGGCAGCTCCCATTCCAGGAGAACTTCTGGGTCCCTGTTCCCTTTTCCCAAGGCTTTGGGAGCCCTTCCCAAAAGGATATCCGATGGAGAGGTCGTTGAGCAGCTGCAGAGTCTTGGAGGTGATGGGCTCGCAGCGGCCCCAGTACTTCAGGTTGGTGATGCTGCGGGAGGAAAACACGGATCAGAGGGAGTTTTCCGGGAGTTTTCTGGGATTTTTCCGGGATTTTTCCAGGATTTTTCCAGGATTTTTCCAGGATTTTTCCAGGAATTCTGGCGGACTTTTCCAGTTTTTCATCTCCCCCCAGCATGGGATCCCCACCCCCACTGAAGCACGGAGAGCACGAGGCACAAAAATGGGAATAAAATCACCGGGCTGGAAAAATTCCCAGATTTTTGGGATATCCCAGATGCCAAGGAACAGCTGGGATGGTGTGGGATTGGCTGCACTTGGAATTCTGTGGGATTCCAAATCCTTGGAATTCTGTGGGATTGGCTACACTTGGAATTCTGTGGGATTCCAAATCCTTGGAATTCTGTGGGATTGGCTGCACTTGGAATTCTGTGGGATTGGCTGAACCTGGAATTCTGTGGGATTCCAAATCCTTGGAATTCTGTGGGATTCCAAGCCCTTGGAATTCTGTGGGATTGCAGGTCCTTGGAATTCTGTGGGATTGGCTACACTTGGAATTGGATTTAAAAAAATGGATAAAAATTGATTTTAAAAACGGACAAAATAAATTAAAAATTTATAAAAGGGATTAAAAAATGATTTAAAAATGGAAAAAATGGATTAAAAAATCCATGGATTTTTAAAATGGGTATAAGTATATATAACACACAAATTCATAAATATAAATATATAATAAATATAAAGTACATTTATATAATGCATAAATACATAAAATACAAACATACCAAAACAATGGATAAGTTGGATTTAAAAAAATGGATAAAAACTGATTTAAAAAATGGATAAATTAAAACTTGGTAAAAGGAATAAAAAAAAAGATTTAAAAATGGATAAAATGGAGTAAAAACCAGATAAAATAATGGATAAAATAATGGATTAATTGGATTTAAAAAACAGATAAAAACTGATTTAAAAATGGATAAAATAAATTAAAAATTGATAAAATGGATTAAAAACCAGATAAAATAATGGATTAATTGGATTTAAAAAATGGATAAAAATTGATTTTAAAAATGGATAAAATAAATCAAAAATTGATAAAAGGAATTAAAAAAAATTATTTAAAAATGGACAAAATGGATAAAAAACTGGATCAAATTCCAGGTTGGATGTGGACAAGAGGCTGAATCCCGTGGCAGGTTTGCAGCACTCCAAGGAAAAGCTGGATTGAATTCCAAGGAAAAGCTGGATTGAATTCCAAGGAAAAGTGGGATTGAATTCCAAGGAAAAGCTGGATTGAATTCCAAGGAAAAGCTGGATTGAATTCCAAGGAAAAGCGGGATTGAATTCCAAGGAAAAGCGGGATTGAATTCCAAGGAAAAGCCTGAGAGGAGCTCCGAGCCCCCTTCCCACACGGAAGTCGTGCTGGGCACGGCCCCTCCCTGCCTTTGGAATTCCGGGAAAACAAATCCCATTTGTGAAATCCACGGAATTTTGGTGGGAATTCCGAAAACTCCACCCTGCCCAAGGGGGTGCAGAGAGAACTCCCAGAACTCCCTCCGAGCGGGGTTTTCCCGGAGGGAATTCCAGGAAATCCCGGGAATTCTGCTGGAACACCACTCACATCTTCCCGATGAAGACGCTCAGCACCATGGTCTCGTCGTTCAGCCCCAGCACCTCGGAAAGCCTCCGGTACAGCTGCCCCCGAAAAAGAGAAAAACAACCAAAAAAAACCATGGAAAAAAGGCTCCCAAACTGCCAGGGAAAGTGGGAATGATCCCCAAAAAGCTGCTTTGCCCTGGGATTTTTCCCAGGGTTGATCCAATCCATCCCAATCCTGATTTTTCCTGGTTTTTCCTTGATTTTTTCCTGTTTTTTTTTCCTGATTTTTTCCCTGTTTCTTTTTTTTTTTTTTCCTGATTTTTTCCTGGTTTTTTTTTTTTTCCTGATTTTTCCTGGTTTTTTTCCTGATTTTGTTTCCTGATTTTTTCCTGTTTTTTTCCTGGTTTTTTTTTTCCTGATTTGTTCCTGATTTTTTTTCCTGATTTTTTTCCTGATATTTTCCTGTGGTTTTTTTCCTGATTTTTTCCTGGTTTTTTTTTTCCTGATTTTTTTCCAGTTTTTTTCCTGATTTTTTTCCTGTTTTTTCCCTGTTTTTTTTTTCCTTCTTTTTTCCTGCTTTTTTCCTATTTTTTCCTGATTTTTTCCTGTTTTTTTCCTGATTTTTCCTGATTTTTTCCTAATTTTTCCTCTTTTTTGAAGCCCCAGCAGCATCACTCTACACTAAAAAAGGAGGATTTGGGTTTTCCAAGGAAAATTCCTCAAAAAAAAAAAAACAAAAACCCAAAACCTGGAGCAACATTCCTGATTTTTTTTTTCCACTGGAAAAAGGGATTTTACATCCCAAACCACAGCTACAAATCCCTGGGGATGAGGGGAATTGGGATTTATTTCCATTTTCAAGCCAGGGAAGAAGCTCAAGGGGTGTTGGAGGTGAAAAAAAAATTGGGAAAAACCAAATCCAGGTCTCCGATTCCCGATATTCCCAACCCAGCTCGGCATTTGTGAAGTCAAAACTTGGGGATAAATGGAGAAATCACAGAAAATTGGGATTTAATTCCAGGTAAAATGAGGAGAAATCACAAAAAAAAAAAAAAAAAGGGATTTAATTGCAGATAAAATGAGGAGGAATCACAAAAAAATGGCATTTAATTGAAGGTAAAATGAGGAGAAATCAACGAAAATTGGGATTTAATTCCAGGTAAAATGAGGGGAAATCACAAAAAAAATGGGATTTAATTGCAGGTAAAACAAGGAGAAATCAATGAAAATTGGGATTTAATTGCAGGTAAAATGAGGAGAAATCACAAAAAAATTGAATTTAATTGCAGGTAAAATGAGAAGAAATGACAGAAAACGGGATTTCTTTCCAGGTAAAATGAGGAAAAATCACAAAAAAATGGGATTTAATTCCAGGTAAAATGAGAAGAAATGATAGAAATTGGGATTTAATTGCAGGTAAAGTGAGGAGAAATCAACGAAAATTGGGATTTAATTCCAGATAAAATGAGGAGAAATCACAAAAAAAAAAGGGATTTAATTGAAGGTAAAACGAGGAGAAATCATGAAAAAATTGAATTTAATTGCAGGTAAAATGAGAAGAAATGACAGAAAATGGGATTTAGTTCCAGGTAAAATGAGGAGAAATCACAGAAAAATGGGATTTAATTCCAGGTAAAATGAGAAGAAATTATAGAAATTGGGATTTAATTGCAGGTAAAGTGAGGAGAAATCAACGAAAATTGGGAATTAATTGCAGGTAAAGTGAGAAAAAATGACAGAAAATGGGATTTCTTTCCAGGTAAAATGAGGAGAAATCACAGAAAATTGGGATTTAATTGAAGGTAAAATGAGAAAAAATGACAGAAAATGGGATTTCTTTCCAGCTAAAATGAGGAAAAATTAATGAATGAGTTAATTAAGGCTCGTTTTCCTTGGGAAAGGGTGGAATTGCTGAGCTTCCCCTCACCTTGGAAGACTTCTGCACCTGATCCCCGATGTAGATCTTGCGGAATTGCTCGAAGAAGCTCAGCATGGCCAACTCCAGCTTCTCATTGCCAGCCTGGGCCAGCCGGGAGTCCGTCAGGTTCATCAGCTGCAGCACCCTGGGGAGGAGGGAGCGAGTGGGGAAAAGTGGGGAAAACAGAGGGAAAAAAGGGGGAAAAAGGAGAAAAAAAGGGGGAAAACAGAGGGGAAAAGGGGGGGAATAAGGGGGGAAACGGGGAGGGAAAAAAGGAGGGAAAAAGGGGGGGGGAAGGGGAAAACAGAGGGGAAAACTGGACCCTTCTCACCACCCCTGGACCCTTCTCACCATCCCTGGACCCTTCTCACCATCACTGGTCCCTTGTTCTACAGGATCATCTCTGCCCCACCAGAACCACCTCTGCCACTCCAGCAGGACTCACTTTGGGGCTGCTCCCAACCCCCTGACCAACAGGGTGTCAGGTTGGAGCTCTGACTCTGTCAGGGTTCTCCAGGATTGCTGTTTGTTTGTTTGCTGGTTTGGTTGGGTGGTTTTGTTTTCTACTCCATTTGTATTGTTCATATTCCCAGTAAAGAACTGTTATTCCCATTCCCAAATCTTTGCCTGAGAGCCCTTGATTGCAAAGTTATAATTTGGTGGGGGGTGAGGGGTTTACATTCCCCATTCTGAGGGACACCCCAGCTTTCCCTGGCAGATCCCTGTCTGTCCAAACCCAGACAGGTGGAACAGGATGGGATATGGGCTGGAACACCCATGGAGATCCATCCCTACCTGCACACCAGCTCCCCGTCCATGGCGTCCTGCTCGTCGGTGCTGGCGAAGGAGACGCGGCCGCCGATGACGGCGCCGATGATGTACACCAGCCACGTCAGGCGCCCTGGGGACACACAGGGGACACCGCTGGCACCCGCCCCGGCACGGGCAGCTGGCACCTCCAGGCCAAAGGGATCCCCAAAGGAAGCTGGTTTTCCCCGAAAGGAATCGCTTTTTCACTTGGGAAAGGGATGGAGGACGGCAGCACCGCCGGGCAGGGAGGAGCGGGAAATCCACAGGCACGGCTCAGAGCAGGGAAAAGAGGGGTGGGAATTTGGGATTTGGGATGGGATTTATGGGATGGGATTTGGGATGGGATCCATGGGATGGGATCCATGGCATGGGATTTGGGAGGGGATCCATGGGATGGGATTTATGGGATCCATGGGTTGGGATTTATGGGATCCATGGGATTGATGGGATGGAATTTATGGGACAGGATGAGATGGGATGGGATCCATGGGATGGGATCTATGGGATGGTATTTGGGATCCATGGGATTTGGGATGGGATCCATGGGATTGGATTGATGGGACAGGATGAGATGGGATAGAATTTGGATGGAATCCATGGGATGGGATCCATGGGATGGGATTGATGGGATGGGATTTGGGCTGGGATTTGGGATGGGCTGGGATCCACAGGCTGGGCTGGGATTTGGGATGGGATGGGATTCACGTGCTGGGCTGGGATTTGGGATGGGATGGGCTCCACAGGCTGGGCTGGGATTTGGGATGGGATGGGATGGGATCCACGTGCTGGGCTGGGATTTGGGATGGGATGGGATGGGATCCACAGGCTGGGCTGGGATTTGGGCTGGGCTGGGATTTGGGATGAGATGGGATCCACAGGCTGGGCTGGGCTGCTCCCACGCACAAACCCAGCCACCCCTCCCCCGGCACACAGCTTTTCCAGGAACACCCCCACCCCTCTGGGAAGAAGGTTTCCCTTGGGAATTGCGGGCTGACCTTCCTGCACGGCCAGGTCCATGGGGCTGGCGCTGGCGCTCTGCAGCAGCTCCTGGTAGGACTGGGCCGACTGGTCGAAGAGCTGCACCAGCAGGGCACACGTCTTCTCGTACTCGCAGCGCCCGATGGTGGACAGCTGGTCCAGCTGCTGCTGCACCAGCCCCGTGTCCTCCAGAGGGTCCTCCAGGCCATCCCTGGGAAAAGCAGGTGGAAAAACGGATCAGGAGGGGGACAGCTGGCCCAGCTGCTGCTGCTGCACCAGCCCCCTGTCCTCCAGAGGCCGTCCCTAGAAAGAGGAAAAATGGATCCAGGAGTGTTGGAGAGGGTGAAGCAGGAGGACCCTGCAGAGAGAGTTTATCAGTGAAAGGTTCTAAGAGTGTGAAACCTGCAAAAGAGATGGAGTTGAAAGCAAAATTTGAACTGTAGGGTGCTGGGCAGAGAGAAAGTGATTAAGCCAGCTGAGAGACTGGGCTGGGTGATTCAGTGACACCCTTGCCAGGACAAAAGGATGAATAAAGGGTTGGACCTTCTCAGGTATCAGGGATAAGGTGGTTTTTCAGGATTTTGGTCTGTAGAGTAGTATTGTAATGTTGTAGTTCCCATAGGCTGGATGTAGATTCTGTAGGTTTTGTATCTTAAGGTGATTGGTTGATGCTCATTAGAATATTCACGATAGAAAGGGTTAAAATGGAATGTAACAGGGAACTCGGGCTCTTGCTCCCCTGGATCCCTGTCCCTTTGGACCTTTGGACTCTTCCCCAGTCAGGCTGCCTCCCCACGACCAATAAACCACGACCAATAAACCACGTGTCCCAAAGAGCATCCTGCTCTTCAGATCATCTCTCTCATCGGTCACCACCAGCGCGTTCCCAATACAGGAGGTCTCAGGAGCTCTCGGGAATGCTGGCGCTGGTTTTACTGCTCCAGGGGTGTTGGAGCTGTGGTTTGGAATCCACAGGGGTGTGGGATGGGTTTGGGTTGGAAGGAGTTTAAATCTGACCCCATCCCACCCCCTGCCATAGGCAGGGACAGCTCCCACTGTCCCAGGGTGATCCTTGGGCACTGCCAGGGATCCAGGGGCAGCCACAGCAAATCTGGGACTTCCAAATCCCATCAAATCTCTCCTTTTCCAACCTGAAGCCATTCCCTGTGTCCTGCCCCTCCATCCCTTATCCCAAATCCCTCTCCAGCTCTCCTGGAGCCCCTTCAGGCCTGGAAGGGGCTCTGGGCTTTCCCTGGAATATCCCTTTTCCAGCTGAACATTCCCAGCTCTCCCAGAGGGGCTCCAGCCCCCGGATCAGTTCCGTGGCTCTGAGCATTCCCTGTTTTTTTTCCTCAGAGATCCCAACATTTGATCTCTCCTCTCCCGGTGGGATCCCAGCCCCTGGAAGCTGCCACCCCTCAGCCACGTCCTCTCCAGGGAGAACAATCCCACTCCTCCCAGCTTTCCCAGGCCAGGAGAAGCTGGCAGGGGCTGACCTGAGGATGATGTGCACGGATTCCAGGCGGGAGGTGATGTAGGCTTTGGTCACCTCGGGGGTGTAGGTCTCCAGCATGTGCGGCTCCGTGGCCTTCACGTAGGGCACCGAGGCAGCCAGGCGCTGCCATAGGCTCAGCAGGTAGTGGACACTGTTGGGAGCAAATTCCCAGTGCTCCAGAAGGAAAAAACAAGGAAAACAAAGCAGGGAGTTAGGATTTGTGGTGTTTCAATCAAGTTTTTCCCCACAGAATTCGGGTTGGAAGGCATCTAAACCTTACACGTTCCACCGGCCTAGTTGCCAAATTAACCAGGAATTTCAAGGCAAATGGTTCGGAGTAAATTCCCAGTGCTTCCAGAGGGGAAAAAAAAGAAGGAAAACAAAGCAGGGAGTTATGATTTGTGTTGTTTCAATCAAGTTTTTCCCACAGAATTTGGGTTGGAAGGGGTTTAAAGCTCAGCTCGCTGCACCTTCCGCTGGCCTTCAAAGGCCTGGTTGCTAAATTAACCAGGAATTTCAGAGCAAATTGCTTGGACTAAATTCCCAGTGCTTCCACAGGGAAAAGAGCAGGAAAACAAAGCAGGGATTTATGATTTGTGGTGTTTGAATCGAGTTTTCCCCACAGAATTTGGGTTGGAAGGCATCTAAACCTTACACATTCCACCGGCCTAGTTGCCAAATTAATCAGGAATTTCAGAGTAAATTGTTGGGAGTAAATTCCCAGTGCTTCCAGAGGGAAAAAACAAGGAAAACAAAGCAGGGAGTTATGATTTGTGGTGTTTCAATCAAGTTTTTCCCACAGAATTTGGGTTGGAAGGTGTTAAAAAGCGCAGTTTCTTCCACTTTCCAATGGCCTGGCAGCCAAATTAACCAGGAATTTCAGAGCTAATTGTTGGGAGTCAATTCCCAGTGCTTCCAGAAGAAAAAAATAAGGAAATCAAAGCAGGGAGTTATGATTTGTGTTGTTTCAATCAAGTTTTTCCCACAGAATTTGGGTTGGAAGGGGTTTAAAGCTCAGCTCGCTGCACCTTCCGCTGGCCTTCAATGGCCTGGCTGCCAAATTAACCAGGGATTTCAGAGCACACCGTTGGGAGCAAACTCCTGGTGCTACCAGAGGGAAAAAAACAAGGAAAACAAAGCAGGGAATTATGATTTGTGGTGTTTCAATCAAGTTTTTCCCACAGAATTTGGGTTGGAAGGTGTTAAAAAGCGCAGTTTCTTCCACTTTCCAATGGCCTGGCAGCCAAATTAACCAGGAATTTCAGAGCAAATTGCTTGGACTAAATTCCCAGTGCTTCCAGAGGGAAAAGAGAAGGAAAACAAAACAGGGAGTTATGATTTGTGGTGTTTGAATCGAGTTTTCCCCACAGAATTTGGGTTGGAAGGCATCTAAACCTTACACGTTCCACCGGCCTAGTTGCCAAATTAACCAGGAATTCCAGAGCACAGCGTTGGGAGCAAATTCCCAGTGCTTCCAGAGGGAAAAAACCAAGGAAAACAAAGCAGGGAGTTATGATTTGTGTTGTTTCAATCAAGTTTTTCCCACAGAATTTGGTCTGGAAGGCGTTTAAAACATCTTTAATGGCCTGGTTGCCAAATTAACCGGGAATTTCAGGGCACACCTGGATCGGTGGCATTCCCAGCACTCAGGAAACACTGGGAGATAATCCCAAATTCCAAGGCCATGGAGCTGAATCCCAGCTCCCACACACTGCACTGCCCTCACTCCTGAGCTGCTTCCCAGGAATTCCAATTTCACCAACAAAGGAATTTGTTTTTTACATCCCCTCCTTTGCTGTGCTGTGGCTGTGGGCCGTACACACAGCTGGCAAACACAGTGGGAATAATATCCACCATATTCCAATTGCTCCCAATCCCTGAGAGAGCCTTGGAACAGCCAAGTGAGACAGAACCCTAAAAATAAACCTCATTTAACACTTTAAAAAAAAAAACAAACATCCCTGCTAGGATACAGAAAAGCCTCTCCGAGGTACGGCAACACAACTCTGCCCTCCCACACGGATTCCATTCAGGAATTCACAGGATGAGGGCAGAGAGGAAGCAGGGGAGAGGCTCCTGCTTTGTTTTCCAGGGAATGCAAGGGGCAGCAGGAGGGGAGGGAGGGCTGGTACCTGCAGGCTGGTGACGGTGAAGTTGGCGATGAGCCGGATCACCTCGGGGTAGTTCTCCACCTTCACCAGCTCGCCCAGCTGGTAATTGCTTTTCAACCGGGCCAGCAGCCGGCAGAACTCGTGGTAATTGTTGGGGTCTGACAAACTCTGAGGGGACAAAAGCAGGAGGGGGACTCAGGAATGGCTCTGCTGCCCCCTGGGATCATCACGGAATCACAGAGAGATCTGAGAACCAACAAATCCCACTCTGCTCATCAAACCAGGTCAGGAATTGCCACGTTTCCTGAGTTTTGGGCATTTCCATGGATGCTTCCACTCCTTAATTCCTCTTCCAATGCAGAAACTGCTCCCACATGAACAGCACTGCCATCCCCTGCCAGAGGCTGGGATCATCAATGAATCACAGAGATCCAAAACCAACAAATCCCACTCTGCTCATCAAACCAGGTCAGGAATTGCCACATTTCCTGGGTTTAGGCATTTCCAGGGATGCTTCCAGTCCTAAAATACTCTTCCAGTGCAGAAACTGCTCCCACAGGAACGGCTCTGCCATCCCCTGCCAGAGTCTGGGATCATCATGGAATCACAGAGGGTTCTAGAACCAACAAATCCCACTCTGCTTGCTAAAGCAGGTCAGGAATTGCCACATTTCCTGGGGTTTGGGCACTTCCAGGGATGGTTCCAATCCTTAACTCCTCTTCCAATGCAGAAACTGCACCCTGACAGAGGCTGGGATCATCAATGAATCACAGAGATCCAAAATCAACAAATCCCACTCTGCTTGTTAACCCAGCTCAGGAATTGCCACATTTCCTGGGTTCTGGGCATTTCCAGGGATGCTTCCAGTCCTAAAATACTCTTCCAGTGAAGAAACTGCTCCCACAGGAACAGCACTGCTGCCCCCTGCCAGAGGCTGGGATCATCACGGAATCACAGAGATCCAAAACCAACAAATCCCACTCTGCCCGTTAACCCAGCTCAGGAATTGCCACATTTCCTGGGGTTTGGGCACTTCCAGGGATGCTTCCAGTCCTTAATTCCTCTTCCAAAGGAGCAATTGCTCCTAATATCCACCACGAACCTCCTCTGGAGGGTGGAACAGGAAAAGGGAAGAGCAGGACAACGCTGCACAACTCTCCCCTCGTCCAAGTGTCCAAGTGGGAGGTGAAAAGGATTTTTTTGGGGATGAAATGGGATTTATTTTGGGATGAAATCCTGCAGAGGATGCAGAGCCTCGACTCCCACCTGGAACACTCACCTGGGGGTTTTCCAGTATCCGTTTCACTCCATCCACGAGATGAGATAAGAACTTTGCCCGCTCGGCGTTGTTGAAGAGGGAGCGGCGCACGGAGGCGATCTGCACCAAGCAGGATAAAACCTGCCAGGGCACAGAGAAAAATGGGAATAAACACAAAAATCCAGATGGAAACGGGCAAATGAAGGGATTTTCCCCTCATGGCATGGGCAGAGATTGAGGTTTGGTGCTGCTTTAGGGACCAAACAGTTCCTTTGTCTCCGCAGCGGAGAAAGAAATCAAAGGAACAGCTCCATCCCAAAACCCACAGAATTATGGAATTCCAAAGCTTGGAAAAGCCCTCCAGAGAATTATGGAATTCCAGAGCTTGGAAAAGCTCTCCAGAGAATTCTGGAATCCCAGAGCTTGGAAAAGCCCTCCACAGAATTCTGAAATTCCAAAGCTTGGAAAAGCCCTCCAGAGAATTATGGAATTCCAGAGCTTGAAAAAGCCCTCTACAGAATTACAGAATTCCAGGGCTTGGAAAGGTCTTCCAGAGAATTCTGGAATTCCAGAGCTTGGAAAAGCCCTCCAGAGAATTATGGAATCCCAGGGCTTGGAAAAGCCCTCCACAGAATTCTGGAATTCCAAAGCTTGGAAAAGCCCTCTACAGAATTATGGAACTCCAGAGCTTGGAAAATTCCTCCACAGAATTATGGAATTCCAAAGCTTGGAAAAGCTCTCCAGAGAATTCTGGAATTCCAGGGCTTGGAAAAGCCCTCCGCAGAATTCTGGAATTCCAGAGCTTGGAAAAGCTCTTCAGAGAATTCTGGAATTCCAGAGCTTGGAAAAGCCCTGCACAAAATTCTGGAATTCCAGAGCTTGGAAAAGCCCTGCACAGAATTCTGGAATTCCAGAGCTTGGAAAAGCCCTGCACAGAATTCTGGAATTCCAGAGCTTGGAAAAGCCCTGCACAAAATTCTGGAATTCCAGAGCTTGGAAAAGGGTCAGAGTCCAACCTTTGAGCTGCAGCCCAAAGCTCTGAGGGCCACGTCCAGGCTTTCCCTGGACACATCCTGGGATGGGGATCCCAATCATTGATCCCAATGGAATAATTTCATATTTCCATTCCAAAACAAAAAAGGTTTCTCACAGCTCAAACTTCTCCTGGATATTTAAGGCTGGAAATTCAGGAACAGCCATTAACTCTCCACCAGAGTAAGTGGAGTCTCCATGGAAAAATTCCTTCTGGAGGCCCTTCCCTCCTAGCCTTGTTTTCACTGAGCTTTAATGATGGCAAATATTTATCAGATAAAACATCTGAAAGGCCTTTTAAAATTTATTTTTTTCCAGAAGAAATCATCTAACTTCTTTATTTTCCAGAAGAAATAACCCAACTTTTAGCTCAGTCGTGCTCTCGGCCCTCTCATCCCAACGGGACATGGGAGGAGAAATTCCATCCCCAGGTTTGCTCCCTGTCCTTGGTGTGGTCTGAGGATTTTGTTTTGGGAAGGACAGGAGCCACTGCCTTGAGGGGATGGGCAAAGAGGAGATTCCAAGCTGTGTGAGGAGAAAGGAGGTTGGAATTCCACCCAATTTCCTCCAGAATGGTTGGAAATAACCCAACTTTCAGCTCTTGGCCCTTTCATGCCAATGGGACATGATCCAATTTGGAAGGAGAAATTCCATCCCCAGGTTTGTTCCCTTATCTTGGTTTGAAGATTTTGTTTTGGGAAGGACAGGAGCTGCTCCCTTCAGGGGATGGGCAAAGAGGAGATTCCAAGCTGTGTGAGGTGAAAGGTTGGAATTCCAGCAAATTTCCTCCAGAAAAGTTGGAAATAACCCAACTTTTAGCTCAGTTCGTGCTCTTGGCCCTTTCATGCCAATGGGACACGATCCAGTTTGGAAGGAGAAATTCCATTCCCAGGTTTGCTCCCTGTCCTTGGTGTGGTTTGAGGATTTTGTTTTGGGAAGGACAGGAGCTGCTCCCTCCAGGGGATGGGCAAAGAGGAGATTCCAAGCTGTGTGAGGAGAAAGGAGGTTGGAATTCCAGCAAAAAAGAAAAAAAAAAGTGCTTTTAGGGCAAATCCAACCTTGTGGATGCTTCAAAACTCTCAGCAGCACTTGGACACTTCAGCACAACCCAAATCCCCAGGGAAATCTCCCAGATGAATCCTAAAATCAAGGAAAAAATGAACCCTGGACTTACCAGAGGAGAGAACGAAGGAGGGATGGAATGATAAAGATCAAAAAACAACTGAAGGGTCGAAGAATCCAAGAATGCTGCAAGAGAAAAGAAGATTTTACCTCCCATTCCCAGCTCCCCACAGCTCGAACCCTGGTTTGACCACAGGGATTTGTCACACCGCAGCACCACGAGGCCACGAAAATCTCTCCCAGGATTTTGTATTTTTAAAAGGCAAAAATGCTTTTCCTAGAAACTGAGTCACCCCCTTGTGCTTGGAACAGGGAGAAAAACGACAGGAAGGTATTTTAAGAACACAATCTGTGCCTGTCAAATGCCTGCTGGCAACAGCAGGGTGTGGGGGAAAAGGTGCCAAGTTATTCCCTATTTTTTTTTTGAACCATTTTTCCTGGTTGTTGGAACGAGAGGCGAAAGACTGGAAGGGCAAAAGGGGTTTTAAAAGCAAAGAAAAATGAAAAATTGGCTTGAGTTTTGGAGCCAAAGATGTGTATTTTATTTCATCTGCTGAAAGCAGCTGGGGAGATTTTTTTCTTTATTTTTTGTAACTCTGGGGGGAGAGGGGCGGGTGCCTTCTGATCCTGGCCCAGCTGATAAACCAGGTGGGGCAGTGTTTGTTATCTCTGTCACCCCTGTCCTCCCTCCAGGGGATATTTTCTGCTGATGGGCCATTCAGACACCCCTAAAAGCCACATCCCCAAAGCAGAACATCCACATTCCATCATCCCAGGGTGAGATGCTCCACCCAGTGCGGGGAGCCAACCATTCCCACCTGGATAAAACTGAGACACAGGAACACAGAAAGGATCCAGCTTCACCCGGTTCCTGGAGGAAGACTGGACCCTTCTCACCATCCCTGGACCCTTCTCACCGTCACTGGACCCTTCTCACCACCCCTGGACCCTTCTCACCACCCCTGGACCCTCCTCACCACCCCTGGACCCTTCTCACCACCCCTGGACCCTTCTCACCATCACTGGACCCTTCTCACCATCACTGGACCCTTCTCACCATCACTGGACCCTTCTCACCATCCCTGGACCCTTCTCACCATCCCTGGACCCTTCTCACCATCACTGGACCCTTCTCACCATCACTGGACCCTTCTCACCACCCCTGGACCCTTCTCACCACCCCTGGACCCTTCTCACCATCACTGGACCCTTCTCACCACCACTGGACCCTTCTCACCACCCCTGGACCCTTCTCACCACCCCTGGACCCTTCTCACCATCCCTGGACCCTCCTCACCACCCCTGGACCCTTCTCACCATCACTGGACCCTTCTCACCACCCCTGGACCCTTCTCACCACCACTGGACCCTTGTTCTACAGGATCATCTCTGCCCCACCAGAACCACCTCTGCCACTCCAGCAGGACTCACTTTGGGGCTGCTCCCAACCCCCTGACCAACAGGGTGTCAGGTTGTAGCTCTGACTCTGTCAGGGTTCTCCAGGATTGCTGTTTGTTTGTTTGCTGGTTTGGTTGGGTGGTTTTGTTTCCTACTCCATTTGTATTGTTAATATTCCCAGTAAAGAACTGTTATTCCCATTCCCAAATCTTTGCCTTAAAGCCCTTGATTGCAAAATTATAATTTGGTGGGGGTGAGGGGTTTACATTCCCCATTCTGAGAGAAACTCCAGCTTTGCCTGGCAGAGACCTGTCTGTCCAAACCAAGACAAAAATAAAAATAAAAACAAAAATAAAAACAAAAACAAAAACAAAAATAAAAATAAAAACAAAAATAAAAATAACAATAAGAATCAAAATAAAAATAAATGAATTATGTGGGCTTAGGGCTGAGTTTAACCTCTGGCTCTGAACACCTGGAAAAAAAAATCTGAGGATTTGAGCATTCTCCATGGGGCACACCTGGGGTTTATTTCAGATAAATCTGAGTGTTTATTTCAGAAAAATCCCAGGATTTGAGCATTCTCCAAGGAGCACACCTGGAAAAAAATCTGGGGATTTGAGCATTCTCCAAGGGGCACACCTGGGGTAAAATCCCAGGATTTAAGCATTCCCCAAGGAGCACACCTGGAAAAAAATCTGGGGATTTGAGCATTCTCCAAGGGGCACACCTGGGGTTTATTCCAGAAAAATCTGAGGATTTATTTCAGAAAAATCTGAAGATCTGAGCATTCCCAAGGGGCACACCTGGGGTTTATACCAGAAAAATCCCAGGGTTTGAGCATTCCCCAAGGGGCACACCTGGAAAAAAATCCCAGGATTTGAGCATTCTCCAGGGGGCACACCTGGAGTTTATTCCAGAAAAATCTGAGGATTTGAGCATTTTCCAAGGGGCACACCTGGGGTTTATTCCAGAAAAATCTGAGGATTTATTTCAGAAAAATCTGAGGATTTGAGCATTCTCCAGGGAGCACACCTGGGGTTTATTGCAGAAAAATCCCAGGATTTGAGCATTCCCCAAGGGGAACACCTGGGGTTTATTGCAGAAAAATCTGAGGATTTGAGCATTCTCCAGGGGGCACACCTGGGGTTTATTTCAGATAAATCTGAGGGTTTATTTCAGAAAAATCTGAGGATTTGAGCATTTGAGCACCTGATCTCCAGCTGGTTGGGATCTGCACAGTGCAAAGATCGTCGGAGGACTCGTCGGTGGAGGTGCCGATGAAGTCGAAGTTCAGGCAGTTGTGGGTGAGCTTGAGCAGCTGCATCAGCAGCCCGTGCTGGCTCTCGTCGTTCAGGTTCAGGTTCTTCCCCGAAGCCTGGGGGGAAAAACGTGGAATTCAGGCAGGGAAAAGGGGGAAAAAAAGGGAAAATACATCAATCTTGTTCAAGGCGAGGTTTTGTTTGAGGCTTTGTGGCAGGAGCAGCAGGGCCGGGGGTTGCAGAGGGGCAGGGATGAACCTGCAGGGTTTGCCCAGGGCAGCACTCCCAGCTCTGTCTGAGACACCGACTTTAAAGAATATAAAATTTTAAGGAAATCAAGATTTTAGTTAGAAATAAGCCTTGTGGTTATCGAAGTGAATTAAAAAGTTTGTAGTTAGCTAAGGAAGGCTGGGCTTGAGTGAACTTTTTTCCAATAACTGATTGCTTTATGTTTGCTTAGCTGTGCTTGCAACAAGAAATAGGGAACCTGAGAAATGGGTTTAGGGACACAGGACACTGCAGAGACTCCCAATGCTGAAACTCATTGAAAGTCACTGCACCTAAGGAAATGGGAGTCCCACCAACACCCATCTGTCACCATCTGCATTGAAAAAGTAGAAAGTTCAGGGCCATGAAGAGTCATTTTCCTTCCTCAATTCAAACCCACCCCATTGGGAACGCGCTGGTGGTGTCCGAGGAGAGAGATGATCTGAAGGCCAGGATGCTCTTTGGGACACGTGGTTTATTGGCCGTGGTTTATTGGTCGTGGGAAGGCAGCCTGACTGGGGAAGGGCCCAAAGGTCCAAAGGGACAGGGATCCAGGGGAGCAAGAGCCCGAGTTCCCTGTTACATTCCATTTTAACCCTTTCTATCGTGAATATTCTAATGAGCATTGACCAATCACCTCAAGATACAAAATCTACACACAGCCTATGGGAACTACAACATTACAATGCTACTCTACAGACCAAAATCCTGAAAAACCACCTTATCCCTGATACCTGAGAAGGTCCAACCCTTTATTCATCCTTTTGTCCTGGCAGGGGTGTCACTGACTCACCCAGCCCAGTCTTTTCAGCTGTCTAATCACCCTCCTCCTGCCCAGCATCTTACAGTTCAAACTTTGCCTTCAATTCCATTCCTCTTGTGGGTTTCATACTTTTAGAATCTTTTACTAATAAATCATCTCTGCAGGGCCTAGCAACTTCATCCTTTCCAACAAGGATGCTCTTTGGGACACGTGGTTTATTGCTCGTGGGTTATTGGTCGTGGTTTATTGGTCGTGGGAAGGCAGCCTGACTGGGGAAGAGTCCAAAGGTCCAAAGGGACAGGGATCCAGGGGACCAAGAGCCCGAGTTCCCTGTTACATTCCATTTTAACCCTTTCTATCGTGAATATTCTAATGAGCATCAACCAATCACCTCAAGATACAAAACCTACAGAATTTACATACAGCCTGTAGGGGCTACTATATTACCATACTAATCTACATACTAAAAACCTGAAAAAAACACCTTTTCCCTGATACCTGAGAAGGTCCAACCCTTTATTCATCCTTTTGTCCTGGCAGGGGTGTCACTGAATCACCCAGCCCAGTCTCTCAGCTGGCTTAATCACCCTCTCTCTGCCCAGCACCTTACAGTTCAAATTTTGCTTTCACTTCCATCTCTTTTGCAGGTTCCATACTCTTAGAACCTTTCACTGATAAACTCTCTCTGCAGGGTCCTCCTGCTTCCTCCTCTCCAACACCACCCCTCTTGAATGAGACCACCGACCCATTTCATGGACAAACTACGCATCATGCTTAATTGCTTTTTTGCTAATTACCATACCAAGCTGGGAAAGGGATGCACCAAGGTGATGAATACGCCTTTGTATTTTGGATATTTAACGGTTTTGTCAATAAAATGGCTCTGTGACTTTCTGTGTGTTTTCGGGGAGCCGCCCCACAGGCTGCAATAAACACAAACTTCCCAACCCTGAGCTGTCAGGGGGTTTTTTGTCCGTCTCAGCCGGGTATCGGTGTCGGGGATTTTTACCATATTGGTGTTTTTAATCAATCCTGGCCCTGGGCAGGGCTGGGGGAGCCGGGGGACGCTGGAGCTCTCGGGGATGTGAAACACAAAATCTCTCCTCCCTCCCGGGGGGGATGAGGAAAATGGGAAAAAACTGAAAAAACTGGGGAAAAAACTGGGATAAAAACCAGGACTAAAACTGGGATAAAATCCGGGATGAAAACCGGGATAAAAATTGGGGGAAAAAGACTGGGAAAAAAACCGTGATTAAAATTGGGATAAAAACTGGGATAAAAACCAGGATTAAAACTGGGGAATACTGGGAGAAGAACTAGGATTAGAACTGGGATAAAAACTGGGATAAAACCCAGGATAAAAACCGAGATAAAAACTGGGAAAAAACCGGGATTAAAATCAGGATAAAAACTGGAATAAGAAACTGGGATAAAAACTGGGAAAAAAATTGGGATTAAAATTGGGATAAAAACTGGGATAAAAACCAGGATTAAAAACTGGGGAAATACTGGGAGAAGAACTAGGATTAGAACTGGGATAAAAACTGCGATAAAACTCAGGATAAAAACCAAGATAAGAACTGGAATAAGAACTGGGATAAAAACTGGGAAAAAACCGGGATGAAAACCGGGATTAAAATCAGGATAAAAACTGGGGTAAGAACTGGGATAAAAAACCTGGGATTAAGATCGGGATAAAAACTGGGGAAATACTGGGAGAAGAACTAGGATTAGAACTGGGATAAAAACTGGGATAAAAACCCAGGATAAAAACCAAGATAAGAACTGAGATAAAAAACAGGATAAGAACCAGGATAAAAACTGGGAAAAAAAAACGGGATAAAAACTGAGATAAGAACTGGGATAAAAACTGGGATTAAAACTGGGAAAAAAACAACTGGGACAAAAATCTGGCTAAGAACTGGGAAAAAAAAAACTGGGATAACAACTGTGATTGAAACTAGGATTAAAACCAGGATAAAAACCGGGATAAAAACCAGGATAAAAACTGGGATAAAAACCAGGATAAAAACCAGGATAAAAACCGGGATAAAAACCAGGATAAAAAACTGGGATAAAAACCAGGATAAAAACTGGGATAAAAACCAGGATAAAAGCTGGGATAAAAACCAGGATAAAAACCGGGATAAAAACCGGGATAAAAACCAGGATAAAAGCTGGGATAAAAACCAGGATAAAAACTGGGATAAAAACCAGGATAAAAAGCTGGGATAAAAGCCAGGATAAAAACTGGGATAAAAACCAGGATAAAAGCTGGCATAAAAACCAGTGATAAAAGCTGGGATACTCCCACGGTACCGGGAATTCCCTGCCCATGGAATTCTGTCAACCCCAGAAGTGAATTTTTTTCAGGACAAGGACGCTCGTTCCAGGAAGGAAATTTCACCCCCCGCCATTTCCACTTCCCAAAAAACCATAAAAAAAACCCCCAAAGCTTCCCAAGCTTCCCTTACCTGTTTGAGTAAACTGCAGGAGAGGGTGAAAATGTCAAAGAGGGAGGAGTCCCGGAAGGAGGAGGCGATTTTCCTGTGCTTGGTCAGGGGGTGGGTGGTGTCAGCCTGCGGGGCACAGCGATGAGAGAGCCCGGCCTCAGGGGCTGCCAGGGCCGGGGGAAAGCAGGGAAAGGAGCAGGGAGCCTGGGAATGCCGGGACAGCCCTCCCCAGAACCAGCCCACAGCTTTCCCATGGAGAATTCCACAGCCCTGGGCTTTTATTCCCAAATCGACGGCAAAAATGGGGTTTTTTTTTGGGGGGGGATTTTAGCAATGGGAATTCCCAGCTCCAAAGGGTTCAATCACCACAACCATTCCAAAGCTTTTCCGTGGGGAATTCCACATCCCTGGGGGTTTATTCCCAATTTATCCCCAGTTCCAATTCAATCTTTGCCCAAATCAGCAGCAGAAATGGGATTTTTTTTAGGAATAGGAACTCCCAGCTGCAAAGGGCTCAATCCCCAGAACCATTCCAAAGCTTTTCTGTGGGGAATTCCACAGCCCTGGGGGTTTATTCCCAAATTATCCCCAGTTTCACTTCAATCTTTGCCCAAATCAGCAGCAGAAATGGGATTTTTTTAGGAATAGGAACTCCCAGCTGCAAAGGGTTGAATCCCCAGAACATTCCACAGCTTTTCCATGGATAAATCCACAGCCCTGGGGTTTCAGTTACAAAGCTGGGCTGGGTTTATTCCCAAATTATTCCAGTTCCAATTCAGTCTTTGACCAAATCAGCAGCAAAAAATGGGATTTTGGGGATTTGAGGAATGGGAATTCCCAGCTCCAAAGGGCTCAATCCCCAGAGCCAGCAGGATGCAATTCCAAAGCTTTTCCATGGAGAAGTCCACAGCCCTGGGGGTTTATTCCCAATTTATCCCCAGTTCCAATTCAATCTCTGCCCAAATCAGCAGCAAAAATGGGGATTTTTTTTAGGAATAGAAATTCCCAGCTGCAATGGGTTCAGTCCCCAGAACAATCCCCAAGCTTTTCCATGGATAAATTCACACTCTTAGGGGTTTTATTCCCAAAATCATTCCAAATTCCACTTCAATCTCTGCCCAAAACAGCAGCAGAAATGGGATTTTTGGGGATTTGAGGAACGGGAATTCCCAGCTGCTAAGGTTTCAATCCCAGAACCATTCCACAGCTTTTCCATGGAGAAATCCACATCCCCTGGGGGTTTCACTCCCAAATTATTCCTACTTTCACTTGAAGCTTTGCTCAAATCACCAGCAAAAATGGGGATTTTTTTTTTAGGAATGGGAATTCCCAGCCCCAATTCCCAACCCCTCCTGCAGGCCCCGGGGGCAGCTCCGAGGTCGGATCTCCGAGCGGAGCTTTCCCAACAATTCCCTTCCCAGAGCTCCCGCCCTCGGCATTGCAGGAGGGAAGGAAAAGCCCCAGCAGATTTCAGCTTTTCAGGTTGGGAAAAATCATGGAAAAACCATGGGAAAACTATGGAAAAACCATGGGAAAACTATGGAAAAAAAACATGGAAAAATCATGGGAAAATAATGGAAAAATAATGGAAAAACCATGGGAAAATTATGGAAAATTATTGAAAATCATGGAAAAAAATAATGGAAAAACCATGGAAAATCCATGGAAAAAATCATGGGAAAACCATGGGAAAATCATGGAAAAAGCATGGAGAAATCATGGAAATAAACATGGAAACACCATGGAAAAATACTGAAAAAAATAATGAAAAAAATAATGGAAAAGTCATGGGAAAATCACGGGAAAACCATGGAAAAATCATGGAAAACCATAGAAAAAATGATGGAAAAAATCATGGAAAATAATGGAAAATTCATGGAAAAACCATGGAAAAATAATGGAAAAATAATGGAAAATTCATGGAAAAATCGTGGAAAAAATAATGGAAAAACCATGGAAAAATAATGGAAAAATCATGGGAAAAGCATGGAAAAACCATGGAAAAAATAATGGAAAAATGCATGGAAAAATCATGGAAAAATCATGGAAAAATCATGGGAAAACCATGGGAAAATCATGGAAACACCACGGAAAATACTGGAAAAAATCATGGAAAAAGAATGGAAAAACCACGGGAAAATCATGGGAAAACCATGGAAAAAATTATGGAAAACCATGGAAAATTCATGAAAAAACCATGGGAAAATCATGGGAGAATAATGGGAAAACGATGGAAAAATAACGGAAGAATCATGGAAAAAGCATGGAGGAATCATGGAAAAAATCATGGAAAAATCATAGAAAATCATGGAAAAAACCATAGAAAAATCATGGAAAAAAAAATAATGGAAAAATGCATGGAAAAATCATGGGAAAATAACGGAAAATTCATGGAAAAAATCATGGAAAATCATAGACAATTCATGGAAAAACCATGGAAAAAATAATGGAAAATTCATGGAAAAAACATGGAAAAAACATGGAAAAATCATGGGAGATGCAGGGAAAAAATAATGGAAAAATCATGGAAAAAAATAATGGAAAAATGCATGGAAAAATCATGGGAAAAATCATGGAAAAATCATGGAAATAGCATGGAGAAATCATGGGAAAAATCATGGGAAAACCATGGAAACACCATGGAAACACCATGGAAAAATCCTGGAAAAAATAATGGAAAAATAATGGAAAAACCACGGCAAAATCATGGGAAAACCATGGAAAAAAATATGGAAAAAAATCATGGAAAATCACGGGAAATTCATGGAAAAACCATGGAAAAATCATGGGAGAATCATGGAAAAATAATGGAAGAATCATGGAAAAAGCATGGAGGAATCATGGAAAAAATCATGGAAAAATCATAGAAAATCATGCAAAAAACCATAAAAAAATCATGGAAAAAAATAATGAAAAAATGCATGGAAAAATCATGGGAAAATAACGGAAAATTCATGGAAAAAATCATGGAAAATCCATGGAAAATCCATGGGGAAAGCAGGGGCGCGTGCCTGGCCGATCCCGGGGCTGACACGAGGACGTTCTCCCGCTCACCCTCCCTGAGCTGCTCCTCAGCCTCGGCTTTTTGGGGTTTTTTGGGTTTTTTTTTTTGTTATCCTTGGGGTTTTTTTGGGATTTTTTCCCCCCTCCCCATCCCAGAACCCCCCCCAAACCCCGGGAACAGACGGAAAACCCAACCGACCCCTCCCCAGCACAAGCAGGGAGTGAAAACCAACAACCAAAACCCCAAAAATCCCCCCTCAGACAGCGAAATTCCCCAAAAATTCCCGAAAAATTCCCAAAATTCCCCCAAAATTCTCCAAAAAATTCCCCAAAATTCCCCAAACATTCCCCAAAAAATTCCCCGAAAAATTCCCTGAAAAAATCCCCCAAAAATTTCCCAAAAAATTCCCCGAAAAATTCCCTGAAAAAATCCCAAAAAATTCCCCCCAAAATTCCCCAAAAAATTTCCCCCCCAAAATTCCCCAAAAATTCCCCAAAAATTCCCCCCAAAATTCCCCAAAAATTCCCCCAAAATTTCCCCAAAATTCCAAAAAAATTCCCCAAAAATTCCCCCAAAATCAAAAAAAAATGCCCCCAAATTCCAAAAAATTTCCCAAAAATTCCCCAAAAATCCCAAAAAATTCCCCAAAATTCCCCAAACCCCCCGGGAGAAGCGGGACAGGACAATGCGAATGAGAAAACGGGACACTTACTTCACTGAGGAAGGCTGTAGCACTTACTTGATTAATTTCATTCGTTAATTGGGACAGGATTGTCACTCCTATGATGCAGTGCTCGACACTGTCCTGGGGAGGCAAAGGCACAGCTCTGGGTTTGGGGAAAAATTCCAAAAAATTCCTTTTTTTGGGGGAAAAAATCCCTTTTTTTTTTGGAAAAAATTCCCTTTTTTTTGGAAAAATTCCCTTTTTTTTGGAAAAATTCCTTTTTTTTTTTTTTTTTTTTAAAAATCCTTTTTTTTTGGGGAAAAATTTCATTTTTTTTAATCCCTTTTTTTTTGGGAAAAATTACTTTTTTTCTTTTTTAATTTCTTTTTTTTTTTTTGAATATATTCCTTTTACGTCTTCAGAAAAAAAAATTTTTTTTGGAAAAATTCCTTTTTTTTTGGAGAAAAATCCATTTTTTTTTTTAAATCCTTTTTAAAAAAAAGAATCCTTTTGTTTTGGAAAAATTCCCTGTGTTTTGGAAAAATTCCTTTTTTTGAAAAATTCCAAAAAATTCTTTCTTTTTTTTTTTTTTTTTTTTTTTTTTTTTTTTTTTTTTTTTTTCTTTTTCTTTTTCTTTTTGAAAAATTCCCTTTTTTGGGGGGGAAAAAAAAATCCAGGAACAACTCCCTGCTCCCAGGAACAATTCCCTGAATTTTCAAGGAGCTCTTCACCCTTGGAAGCCCCTACTGGAGAAAACCTCTATGGAAGAGCCCAAACTCCTTCCCACCAGCAGAAAACTCCTGGATTTCGGTAAATCCCGGGAATTCCGAGGAGGGAACCTGACCTGCAGGAACCTGGGAGCATCCAGGAACAATTCCCTGAATTTTCAAGGCATTCCTCACCCTTGGAAGTCCCTACTGGAGAAAACCCCTACGGAAGAGTCCAAACTCTTCCCGCCAGGGAAAGGATGCAGGCAGGTGCCACCCCAGGGAAAGGAGGGAAATTCCCAGGATTTGGGCAGGAATGAAGCACCCAAATGAAAAGGAGCATCCCAAATGGAAAAGCCACCCCAAAAGGAAGCTGCCAATTCCTGGGATTTGGGAGGGAATGGAGCATCCCAAATGGAAAAGGCACAGGATGCAGGGCAGCTCCCACCCAGAAAAGGAGAGAAATTCCCAGGATTTGGGCAGCCAGGGCTTTGGAGCATCCCAAAGGGAAAAGGTACGGGATGCAGGGAATTCTGAGGAGGGAACCTGACCTGCAGGAACCTGGGAACACCCAGGAACAATTCCCTGCTCCCACAAACAATTCCTTGAATTTTTAAGGAGCTCTTCACCCTCGGAAGTCCCCTACTGGAGAAAACCCCTACGGAAGAGTCCAAACTCCTTCCCACCAGTGGAAAACTCCTGGATTTTGGCAAATCCTGGGAATTCTGAGGAGAGAACCTGACCTGCAGGAAGTTGGGAGCATCCAGGAACAACTCCCCATTCCCAGAAACAATTCCCTGATTTCCTCCTCACCCTTGGAAGTCCCTACTGAAAATCACCAAAAAGGAAGAGCCCAAACTCCTTCAGGCCAGGGAGAAACTCCCGGATTTTGGTGAATCCCGGGAATTCTGAGGACGGAACCTGACCTGCAGAATGTTGGGAGCATCCAGGAACAACTCCCTGAATTTTCAAGGCCCTCTTCACCCTTGGAAGCCCCCAGTGAAAACCCCTACGGAAGAGTCCAAACTCCTTCCCGCCAGGGAAAGGATGCAGGGCAGGTGCCACCCCAGGGAAAGGAGGGAAATTCCCAGGATTTGGGCAGGAATGGAGCACCCCAAATGGAAAAGGAGCACCCCAAATGGGAAAGCCACCCCAAAAGGAAGCTGCCAATTCCTGGGATTTGGGAGGGAATGGAGCATCCCAAATGAAAAGGCACAGGATGCAGGGCAGCTCCACCCAGAAAAGGAGAGAAATTCCCAGGATTTGGGCAGCCAGGCTTTGGAGCATCCCAAAGGGAAAAGGTACGGAATCCCGGGAATTCTGAGGAGGGAACCTGACCTGCAGGAACCTGGGAACACCCAGGAACAATTCCCTGCTCCCACAAACAATTCCTTGAATTTTTAAGGAGCTCTTCACCCTCGGAAGCCCCTACTGGAGAAAACCCCTATGGAAGAGCCCAAACTCCTTCCCACCAGCGGAAAAACTCCTGGATTTCGGCAAATCCCGGAATTCTGAGGAGGGAACCTGACCTGCAGGAACCTGGTGCAAAACTGGGAACACCCAGGAACAATTCCCTGCTCCCAGGAACAATTCCTGAATTTTCAAGGTGCTCCTCACCCTTGGAAGCCCCCAGTGAAGAAAAACCCCTACGGAAGAGCCCAAACTCCTTGCTGCCAGCGGAAAACTCCCGGATTTCGGCGAATCCCGGGAATTCCGAGGAGGGCACCTGACCTGCAGGAAGCGGGTGACGTCGTTGATGACGTTCCTGAAGACGTACTCGTCCTTCTGGCAGTCGAACCAGCCCAGCTTGGTGATCCTGGCGTAGAGCTGGATCAGCGCCTGCGTCACGAACGTCGCCAGCTTCGGCCGCGTGGCCAGGTAGTTCAGCACATAATTCCCTGGGGAAAAGAATCCCAAAAAAAAAAATATCCATGGAAAAGGTGGAGCTGGAGACAAAAGGCAGGGAGTTCAGCACATAATTCCCTGGGGAAAAGAATCCCAAAAAAAAAAAACCCATGGAAAAGGTGGAGCTGGAGACCAAAGGCAGGGAGTTCAGCACATAATTCCCTGGGGATAAAACCAAAACCCCCAAAAAAACCCCCATGGAAAAGGTGGAGCTGGAGACCAAAAGCAGCCCCAGGTGCTTTTCCAGGTGGGAAAAGGGGATTTGGGGATTTGAGATGCTGGGAAAGGGTTGGATTTAGAGCTGGAAAAGGACTGGATTTAGACCTGGAATGGACCTGAAAAATGGTTGGATTTAAATCTGGAAAAGGGCTGAATTTAGCCTGGAATGGACCTGGAAAGGGATGGATTTAGTCCAGGAATAAACCTGGGAAAGGGTTGGATTTAAATCTGGAAAAGGGTTGGATTTAGCCCTGGAATGGACATGGGAAAAGGGTTGGATTTAGTCACAATTCCCTGGGAAAACAAAAATCCCCCAAAAACCCATGGGAAAGGTGGAGCTGGAGACCAAAGGCAGCCCCTGGAATGGCCGGGTGGGAAAAGGGGATTTGGGGCGGTTGGGGTGTTGGAAAGGCACCCAAAAGGGGCGCAGGGCAGCTCCCAGCCAGGGAAGGAGGGAATTCCTGGGATTTGGGTGGGAATGGAGCATCCCAAATGGAAAAGGCAGGGGATGCAGGGCAGTTCTCAGCCCAGGGAAGGAGGGAAATTCCCAGGATTTGGGTGGGCAGGGCTTTGGAACATCCCAAAGGGAAAAGCCATCCCAAAAGGAAGCTGCCAGCCAAGGAAAAGGAGAAAAATTCCAGGATTTGGGCAGGAATGGAGCATCCCAAAAGGAAAAGCCACCCCAAAAGGGATTCAGGGAAACTGCCAGCCAAGGAAAAGGTGGAAAAGGAAGGAAAAGGAGGGAATTCCTGGGATTTGGGCAGGAATGGAACATCCCAAAGGGGGAAAGGAGCATCCCAAAAGGGATGCAGGGCAGCTGCCAGCCAAGGAAAAGGTGGAAAGGGAAGGAAATGGAGGGAAAGGAAGGAAAAGGAGAGAAATTCCCCGGATTTGGGCGGGAATGGAGCATCCCAAATGGAAAAGGAGCATCCCAAAGTTATCCCAAAAGGGATCCAGGGCAGCTCCCACCCCAGGAAAGGAGAGAAATTCCCAGGATTTGGGCGGGAATGAAGCATCCCAAATGGGAAAGCCATCCCAAAAGGGGTGCAGGGCAGCGCCCAGCCCTGGAAAAGGTGGAAAAGGAAGGGAATTCCCAGGATTTGGACAGGCAGGGCTTTGGAGCATCCCAAAGGGAAAAGGAGCATCCCAAAGTTATCCCAGCAGGGATCCAGGGCAGCTCCCACCCCAGGAAAGGAGGGAATTCCCAGGATTTGGGCGGGAATGGAACATCCCAAAGGGGAAAGGAGCATCCCAAAAGGGATGCAGGGCAGCTGCCAGCCAAGGAAAAGGTGGAAAGGGAAGGAAATGGAGGGAAAGGAAGGAAAAGGAGAGAAATTCCCCAGATTTGGGCGGGAATGGAGCATCCCAAAAGGGAAAGCCACCCCAAAAGGGGTGCAGGGCAGGTGCCAGCCCAGGGAAAAGGAGGGAATTCCTGGGATTTGGGCAGGAATGGAGCATCCCAAAGGGAAAAGGAGCATCCCAAAGGGGAAAGGAGCATCCCAAATGGAAAAGCCACCCCAAAAGGAGGAGGATCCCAAAGGGATGCCAAATGGGATTCAGGGCAGGTGCCACCCAGGGAAAAGGAGGGAATTCCTGGGATTTGGGTGGGAATGGGGCATCCCAAAAGGAAAAGGAGCATCCCAAAAGGAAAAGCCACCTCAAAAGGGGTGCAGGGCAGGTGCCACCCCAGGGAAAAGGAAGGAAATTCCCAGGATTTGGGCAGGAATGGAGCATCCCAAATGGAAAAGGAGCATCCCCATTGGAAAAGCCACCCCAAAAGGAATACAGGGCAGCTCCCACCCCGGGAAAGGAGGGCAGTCCTGGGATTTGGGCAGGAATGGAGCATCCCAAATGGAAAAGCCATCCCAAAAGGAAGCTGCCAGCCAAGGAAAAGGTGAGAAATTCCCAGGATTTGGGCAGGAATGGAGCATCCCAAATGGAAAAGGAGCATCCCAAAGTTATCCCAAAAGGGGATCCAGGGCAGCTCCCACCCCAGGAAAGGAGGGAATTCCCAGGATTTGGGCGGGAATGAAGCATCCCAAATGGGAAAGCCACCCCAAAAGGGGTGCAGCGCAGCGCCCAGCCCTGGAAAAGGTGGAAAAGGAAGGAAATTCCCAGGATTTGGGTGGGAATGGAGCATCCCAAAGGGAAAAGCCACCCCAAAAAGGATGCAGGGCAGTTCCCAGCCCAGGGAAAAGGAGGGAATTCCTGGGATTTGGGTGGGAATGGGGCATCCCAAAAGGAAAAGGAGCATCCCAAAAGGAAAAGCCACCTCAAAAGGGGTGCAAGGCAGCTGCCACCCCAGGGAAAGGAGGGAAATTCCAGGATTTGGGCAGGAATGGAGCATCCAAATGGAAAAGGAGCATCCCAAAGGGAAAAGGAGCATCCCAAAGGAAAAGGAGCATCCCAAAGGAAAAGGAGCATCCCAAAAGGAGGAGGATCCCAAAGGGATGCCAAATGGGATTCAGGGCAGGTGCCACCCAGGGAAAAGGAAGGGAATTCCCAGGATTTGGGCGGGAATGGAGGATTCCCAGGCTGCCGTACTCACGGATGTCGATGCGCTGCTCCAGGGGCAGGGGGTTGTTTGTGCGCGACACCAGTTTGGTAAGGCAGGTGGCCGCCAGTAACTGGGAGTAGGAGGACTGGGGAGGGAAAAAGGGGGAGAAATGAAGGGAATCAATCAATAAATCCATCCAAAGGGGAGCGGGGTCAGCTCAGGGAGCGGGAAGGGATCCCAAGGGAGCTGCAGGGAGGAGCGGCTCCCGCCTGGGACCCCCAAACTCCAACAGCTCCGGGATCAAAACCCCCCAAGGTTTGGCAGGGATTCACCGGGGTACAGCAGGAACTCGGCAGGAACTTGCAAGGATTTTGCAGGAATTCGCAGGAATTGTGCAGAAATTTAGCTGGAATTTTCAGGGATTTTTTGCAGGAATTTGCAAGAATTCAGCAAAAATTCAGCCGGAATTTTGCAGGAATTTTCCAGGAATTTACAAGAATTTAGCAGGAATTTTGCAGGAATTTGCAAGAATTTTGCAGGAATTTTAAGGAATTTAGCAAAAATTCAGCAGGAATTTTGCAGGAATTTGCAAGAATTTAGCAGGATTTTACAAAAAATTACAGGAATTTTGCAGGAATTTATGGGAATTTTGCAGGAATTTCCAGGAATTTTGCAGAATTTTGCAGGAATTTGCAAGAATTTACAGGAATTTTGCAGGAATTTAGCAAAAATTCAGCGGGAATTTTGCAGGATTTTGCAAGAATTTACACGAATTTACAAGAATTTTGCAGGAATTTTGCAGGATTTACATGAATTTTGCAAGAATTTACAGGAACTTACAGAAATTTGCAAGAATTTAGCAGCAATTTAGCAGGAATTCACAGGAATTTGCAAAAATTTTGCAGGAATTTAAAGGGATTTAGCAAAAATTCAGCAGGAATTTTGCAGGAATCTTGCAGGAATTTGCAGGAATTGTGCAGAAATTTACAGGAATTTTGACCGAATTTATGGGAATTTTGCAGGAATTTATATGAATTTTGCAAGAATTCAGCAGGAATTTACTGGAATTTTGCGTGAATTTAGGGAAATTTTGCAGGAATTTACAGAAATTTACAGGAATTTCCAAGAATTTTGCAGGAATTTCCAAGAATTTCCAGGAATTTTGTGTGAATTTATGGGAATTTTGCAGGAATTTTGCAGGAAATTTGCAAAAATTTTGCAGGAATTTGCAAAAATTCAGCAAAAATTTGCAAGAATTTTGCAGGAATTTAGCAGGAATTTACAAGAATTTACAGGAATTTAGCAGGAATTTGCAAAAATTTTACAGGAATTTGCAAAAATTTATGGGAATTTTGCAAGAATTTATAGGAATTTTGCAGGAATTCACAGGAATTTACAGGAATTTGCAAGAATTTTACAGGAAATTTGCAGGAATTTACAAGAATTTTGCAGGAATTTTGAAGGAATTTACAGGAATTTTGCAGGAATTTGCAGGAATTTAGCAAAAATTCAGCAGGAATTTAAAGGAATTTAGCAAAAATTCAGCAGGAATTTACCAGGAATTTTGCAGGAATTTACAGGAATTTGCAAGAACTTAGCAGCAATTTAGCAGGAATTCACAGGAATTTGCAAAAATGTTGCAGGAATTTAAAGGAATTTAGCAAAAATTCAGCAGGAATTTTGCAGGAATTTTGCAGGAATTTCCAAGAATTTAGCAGGAATTTATAGGAATTTTATAGGAATTTATGGAAATTTTGCATGAATTTATAGGAATTTTGCAAGAATTTACAGGAATTTTGCAGGAATTTGCAAGAATTCAGCAGGAATCTTGCAGGAATTTAAAGGAATTTAACAAAAATTCAGCAGGAATTTACAGGAATTTTGCAGGAATTCACAGGAATTTTGGGATTAACCCCGAAACGAGGCGTTCCCTGGAATCAGTTCTCCTCCCACTTCCAAGAAAAAACCTTTGGACTTCTCGTGTTATTTATCAACCCACTCTCGTTTATCCTGGAATTCCAGGAGGGAAAACAGCCGGGCTGTGGGGGATAATGCCAATTCCCTCCTCCGAGGCTGGAATTCCAGGATTTCCGGGGCTGTTGGGGATGTGCTCACCCTGGCTGGTCATGAACCCCACCAGAGCAGGGGGGATAATTAGAATTCCTTAATCTCAGCCTGGAATTCCAGGATTTTGGGGGCTTTGGGACATGGAATTCCAGGATCCTGGGGACTTTGGAGATGTGGAATTCCAGGATTTTGGGGATTTGGGATTCCAGGATTTCAGGGAGGAGCAGCTCAGGCACTTGGGGCTGCTGATGAACCCCACCAGACCAAGGGGGATAACTGTAATCCCTTAATCTGAGCATGGAATTCCAGGATTTTGGGGACTCTGGGATGTGGAATTCCAGGATTTTGGGGGATGTTTGGGATGTTCTCACGCTGCCTCTCTCCAGGAGCAGCTCAGGCACTCAGGACTGAGTTGATGAACCCCACCAGACCAAGGGGGATAACTGTAATCCCTTAATCTGAGCATGGAATTCCAGGATTTTGGGGGATGTTTGGAATGTGGAATTCCAGAATTTTGGGGACTCTGGGATGTGGAATTCCAGGATTTTGGGATGTGGGAATTCCAGGATTTCAGGGAGGAGCAGCTCAGGCACTCGGGGCTGTTGGTGAACTCCAGCAGGGCAGGAGGGATAATTATAATTCCCTTATCCAAACATGGAATTCCAGGCTTTTGGGGATTTGGAGATGTGGAATTCCAGGATCCTGGGGATTTGGAGATGTGGGATTCCAGGATTTTGGGGATTTGGGATTCCAGGATTTCAGGGAGGAGCAAGCTCAGGCACTCGGGGGTGTTGATGAACCCCACCAGAGCAGGGGGGATAACTGTAATCCCTTAATCTGAGCATGGAATTCCAAGATCCTGGGGACTTTGGGATGTGGAATCCCAGGATTTGGGGGACTTTGGGACGTGGAATTCCAGGATTTTGGGGATTAGGGGACTTAGGAATTCCATGACTTCAGGGAAGAGCAGCTCAGGCACTCGGGGCTGTTCATGAGCCCCACCAGAGCAGGGGGGATAATTTAAATTCTTTAATCTGAGCACGGAATTCCAGGATCCTGGGGACTCTGGGATGTGGAATTCCAGGATTTTGGGGATTTGGAGATGTGGAATTCCAGGATTTTGGGGATTTGGGGTTGTGGAATTTCCAGGATTTTGGGGATTTGGGATTCCATGATTTCAGGGAGGAGCAGCTCAGGCACTCGGGGGTGTTCATGAACCCCACCAGAGCAGGGGGGATAACTGTAATCCCTTAATCTGAGCATGGAATTCCAAGATCCTGGGGACTTTGGGATGTGGAATCCCAGGATTTGGGGGACTTTGGGACGTGGAATTCCAGGATTTTGGGGATTAGGGGACTTAGGAATTCCATGACTTCAGGGAAGAGCAGCTCAGGCACTCAGGGCTGTTGGTGAAC
>JAJNNQ010000278.1:0-60963 GCA_027886175.1 Phylloscopus collybita
GGGTTGACCCCAAAATCCCAGTGAGTGACATCAAAATCCCAGTGAGTGACATCAAAAACCCTGACCCCAAAAATCACAGGGATTGACCCCAAAGTGCCAGGGATTGACCCCAAACCCGAACTCCGAGGCCATGGGGGGCTCCAGCTCCTGTTGGGGGGGGGGGAAAACAACCCCAAAATCCATTGGATTGACCCCAAAATCCCAGTGAGTGACATCAAAAACCCTGACCCCAAAATCCCAGTGATTCATCCCAAAATCCCACTGACTGAGCCCAAAATCCCTTGAATTGACCCCAAAATCCCAGTGATCGACCCCAAAGTGCCAGGGATTGACCCCAAAATCTCAGGGATTGACCCCAAAATCCCAGTGAGTGACATCAAAAACCCCTGACCCCAAAATCCCAGTGACTGAGCCCAAAATCTCAGGGATTGACCCCAAAATCCCAGGGATTGACCCCAAAATCCATTAAATTCCTCCCCCTCCATTTTCCAGTCTACCCCACCCCCTCATCACTTTGGGGTTAAACCCCCCAATTTTTGGGGTCAAACCCCCCAATTTTCAGTACCAAACCCCCCAAATTTCAGTATCAAACCCCCCCGATTTTTGGGATTAAATCCCCCAATTTTCAGCATTCAAACCCCCCAATTTTCAATATCAACCCCCCCAATTTTTGGGGTCAAACCCCCCAGTTTTCAGTATCAAACCCCCCAAATTTCAGTATCAAACCCCCCAATTTTGGGGTTAAATCCCCCAATTTTTTGCGTTAACCCCCCAGTTTTCAGTATCAATCCCCCAAATTTCAGTATCAAAACCCCCCAATTTTTGGGGTTAACCCCCCATTTCCAGGCTATTTTCCCCCCATTTTGGGATTAAATCCCCAATATCCCCCCCACCATTTCAGTATCAAACCCCCAATTTTCAATATCAAACCCCCCAAATTTCAGTATCAAACCCCCCCAATTTCAGTATCAAACCCTCCAATTTCAGGGATTAAATCCCCCAATTTTTGGGCTCAAACCCCCCAAATTTCTGTATCAAACCCCCAATTTTCAGTACCAACCCCCCCAATTTTTGGGGTCAAACCCCCCAGTTTTCAGTATCAAACCCCCCAAATTTCAGTATCAAACCTCCTATTTTCAGGCTATTCCCCCCCAATTTTTGGTGTTAAACCCCCCAATTTTTGGGATTAAATCCCCCAAATTTCAGTATCAAACCCCCCAAATTTTCTGTGTCAAACCCGCCATTTCCAGGCAATTTTCTCCCCAATTTTTGGGCTCAAACCCCCCAATTTTCAATATCAACCCCCCCAATTTTTGGGGTCCAACCCCCCATGGCCAGCCCCCCAGACTCACCATGTTGAGGAGCCCCCCCGGCTGCTCCATGATGCCGGGGGGCAGCCCCACCCCACCTTGGGGTCAACCCCCCAATTTCAGGGATTAAATCCCCCAAATTTCAGTATCAAACCCCCCAATTTCAGGGATTAAATCCCCCCAATTTTCAGTACCAAATCCCCCCAAATTTCAGTATCAAACCCCCCAATTTTTGGGGTCCAACCCCCCTATGTTTCGTAGCCCACTCACCATGTTGAGGAGCCCCCCCGGCTGCTCCATGATGCCGGGGGGCAGCCCCACGGCCACGGGCAGCTCCAGGCCGCCGACGCCCGTAGGGGGCGGGGGCGAAGGGGGGCTCGGGGGTCCCGCCGGGCTCGGGCAGGTCCTCGAAGTGCCCCACCACGGCCAGCGAGGGGGTCCGACTCCAGCGGGATGGGCGGGATCTCAAACTCCTCGTCGCCCAGGCTGGGCGTGTGGAACCGTCTGGGGACAGGGGGGGGAAAAAGGGGGCACAGAATCAGGGGGGGCTGCTCCGGGGGTCAGGGGTCCCACCCTACAACGGCCTGGGGGCTGGGGAGAGGGAAAATCAGGGCGATTCTGCCCCAAAATGGGGGTGGGGGGGCTGCTCCGGGGGTCAGGGGTTCTGCCCCAAAATGAGGGGTGGGGGACAGGGAGAGACAGAATCAGGGGGTCCTTGCCCCAAAACAGGGGTGGGGGGCTGCCCCAAAACGGCCTGGGGGGCAGGGAGAGAGACATTGGGTCAGGGGTCTTGCCCCGAAATGGGGGTGGGGGGCTGCCCCACACAGCCTGGGGGACAGGGAGACCCTGGGTCAGGGGGTCTTGCCCCAAAATGGGGGTAGGGGGTGGGGAGAGACCAAATCAGGGGGGATTCTGTCCCAAAATGGGGTGGGGGGGCTGCCTTGGGGGTCAGGGGTCTTGCCCCAAAATTGGGGTGGGGGGCTGCTCCGGGGGTCAGGGGTTCTGCCCCAAAATGGGTGGGGGGCTGCCCTGGGGGTCAGGGGTCCCACCCTACAACGGCCTGGGGGGTGGGGGAGAGGGAAAATCAGGGGGATTCTGCCCCAAAATTGAGGTGGGGGGCTGCCCCACACAGCCTGGGGGACAGGGAAACCCTGGGTCAGGGAGTCTTGCCCCAAAATGGGGGTAGGGGGTGGGGAGAGACCAAATCAGGGAGATTCTGCCCCAAAATGGTGGGTGGGGGGCAGAGGGGGGGCACAAAATCAGGGGGGGCTGCCCTGGGGGTCAGGGGTCACACCCCACAACAGCCTGGGGGGGTGGGGAGAGAGAAAATCAGGGGGATTCTGCCCCAAAAATGGGGGTGGGGGGGCTGCCCTGGGGGTCAGGGGTCCCACCCCACACAGCCTGGGGGCTGGGGAGAGACAGAATCAAGGGGGTCTTGCCCCAAAATGGGGGGTGGGGGGCAGAGAGAGAGAGAATCAGGGGGATTCTGCCCCAAAATGGGGGTGGGAGGCTGCCCCAAAACGGGCCTGGGGGGTGGGGAGAGAGAAAATCAGGGGGTCCTGGCCCAAAACAGGGGGTGGGGGGACAGGGAGAGACAGAATCAGGGGGGTCTTGCCCCAAAAATGGGGGTGGGGGGCTGCCCCAAAATGGTCTGGGGGGTGGGGAGAGATCAAATCAGGGGGTGCTGCCCCAAAATGGGGTGGGGGGGCTGCCGCAGGGGTCAGGGGTCCCACCCCACAATGGCCTGGGGGGCAGAGAGAGAGACCCTGGAGTCAGGGGTCCTGCCCCAAAATGGGGGGTGGGCAGAGACCAAATCAGGGGATTCTGCCCCAAAATGGGGGTGGGGGGGTGGAGAGAGAGACCTTGGGGTCAGGGGGTCCTGCCCCAAAATGGGGGGGTGGGGGGGCAGGGAGAGGCAGAATCAGGGGTCCTGCCCCAAAATGGGGGTGCGGGGCTGCCCCAAGGATCAGGGGTCCTGCCCCACACGGCCTGGGGGGCAGAGAGACACCAATTCAGGGGAATCCTGCCCCAAAATTGGGGTGGGGGGCTGCCCCGGGGGTCAGGGGGTCCCACCCCACAACGGCCTGGGGGGTGGGGAGAGAGAAAATCAGGGGGATTCTGCCCCAAAATTGGGGTGGGGGGCTGCCCTGGGGGTCAGGGGTCCCACCCCACAACAGCCTGGGGGGGTGGGGAGAGAGCAAATCAGGGGGATTCTGCCCCAAAATTGAGGTGGGGGCTGCCCCGCACAGCCTGGGGGGTGGGGGAGAGAGACCCTGGGGTCAGGGGTCCTGCCCCAAAATGAGGGGTGGGGGGGCAGGGAGAGACAGAATCAGGGGTCTTGCCCCAAAATGGGGGTGGGGGGCTGCCCCAAAATGGTCTGGGGGGTGGGGAGAGACCAAATCAGGGGGGTCCTTGCCCCAAAATGGGGGTGGGGGGCAGAGAGAGAGCCCCTGGGTCAGGGGTCTTGCCCCAAAATGGCCTGGGGGGCAGAGAGAGAGAGAATCAGGGGGATTCTGCCCCAAAATGGGGGTGGGGGGCTGCCCCAAAACGGTCTGGGGGGTGGGGAGAGAGCAAATCAGGGGATTCTGCCCCAAAATGGGGAATGGGGGTCCCTGGGTTTGGCCCCGAGCCCCCCGGTTTTACCCCCAAATTTGCTGTTTTTCACCCCCAATTCCAGCAGTTTTACCCCCAAATTCGGTGTTCTCTGTCCTGAATTCCAATGTTTTACCCCAAATTTGGTGTTTTTACACCAAATTCAGGGTTTTACCCCAAATTTGGTATTTTTTACACCAAATTCCAGGAGTTTACCTCAAAATTGGTATTTTTTATAACAAATCCCAGGGTTTTACCCCAAATTTGGTGTTTTTCACACCCAATTCCAGTGTTCTGCCCCAAAATTCATGTTTTTTATGCCCAATTCCAGCGTTTTACCCCAAATTCGGTGTTTTCTGTCCTGAATTCCAATGTTTTACCCCAAATTTGGTGTTTTTTACACCAAATTGCACTGTTTTACCCCAAAATTGGTACTTCTTACACCAAATCCCAGGGTTTTACCCCCAAAAACAGAGGTATTTTTTACACGAAACTCCAGTGTTCTACCCCCAAAATTGGTATTTTTCATACCAAATTCCCAAGGTTTTACCCCAAATGTGTGGATTTTTTTTTGATTTTTAGATTTATTTGCCCAGTTTCCCCCCCTCAATGTGGATTTTTGGGAATTTTTGGGTTTATTTCCCCATTTCCCTCCCCTCAGCATGGATTTTTGGGGATTTTTGGATTTATTTCCCCATTTCCCTCCCCTCAGCGTGGATTTTTGGGTTTATTTCCCAATTATTCTCCCCTCACTGTGGATTTTTGGATTTATTTCCCCACTTCCCTCCCCTCAATGTGAATTTTTGGGGATTTTTGATTTATTTCCCCATTATTCCCCCCCTCCCTGTGATTTTGATTTATTTTCCATTTCCCTCCCCTCACTGTGGATTCTTTTGGGATTTTTTGATTTATTTCCCCATTCCCTCCCCTCAATGTGAATTTTTTGGGGATTTCTTTATTTATTCCCCCATTATTCTCCCCTCAATGTGGATTTTTGGATTTATTCTCCATTTCCCTCCCCTCACTGTGGATTTTTTTGGGATTTCCCCCATTAATTCCCCTCCCCACAGTGTGGATTGGGGATTTTTGGATTTATTCCCCATTTCCCCTCCCCTCCTTGTGGATTTTTGGGGATTTCTGGGTTTATTGCCCCATTTCTCTCCCCTCCCTGTGAATTTTTGGATTTATTATCCCCACTTCCCTCCCCTCAATGTGAATTTTTTGGGATTTTTTTTATTTATTCCCCCATTATTCTCCCCTCAGTGTGGATTTTTGGGGATTTTTGGATTATTTCCCCATTTCCCTCCCCTCCTGGGATTTTTGGGGATTTTTTATTTATTTCCCCATTATTCCCCCTCCCTGTGGATTTTTGATTTAATCTCCATTTCCCTCCCCTCCCTGTGGGTTTTTGGGGGATTTCTGGGTTTATTGCCCCGTGTCTCACCTCGGCCCCGCTGAGGAAGGGGTGCGAGGCGCCGGTGATCGCCAGGTAATTGTCGCTGCCCTCCCGGGAACTGCAGCAATTCCAGCTCAGACCCCAAATCCAGCCTTTTTTCCCAATTTTTACGCCAATTTTCCCCCCTTTCCCTCTGTTTTCCCAATTTTCCCCCGATTTTCCCCCCACTTTTCCCCCCTTTCCCTTAATTTTCCCACTTTCCTCCCCATTTTCCCTTCATTTTCCCACTTTTTCCCTTTTTTTCCCCAATTTCCCCCCACTTTTCCCCCTTTCCTTATTTTTCACACTTTCCTTCCTTTTTTTCCCAATTTCCCCCCTTTCCCTTAATTTCCCCACTTTTTCCCTTTTTTCCCATTTTTTCCCCATTTCCCCCCCTTTCCCTTAATTTTCCCACTTTCCTCCCCATTTTTCCTCAATTTTTCCCCACGTTCTCCCCCTTTCCCCTCCATTTTCCCACTTTTTTCCCTTTTTTCCCAATTTTCCCCCCATTTTTCCCCTCTCTTCCCTTAATTTTCCCACTTTCCTCCCCATTTCCCCAATTTTTCCTCGTTCCCCCCTTTATTTTCCCCTTTTTTTCCCCATTTTTTCCCACATCTCCCCCTTCCCCTTTTCCCATTTCCCTCAATTTTCTCTTTTATCCCCTTTTTTTTACCAATTTTCCCCACTTTCCACCCCCTTTCCCTCCTTGTTTTCCCCTTTCCCCTCTATTTTCCCACTTTTCCCCCTTTTTTTCCCCAATTTTTCCCACTTTCCCCTTCCCCCCTTTTCCCATTTCCCTCCATTTTCCCATTTTTTCCCTTCTTTTCCCCATTTTTCCCCCCTTTCCTTCCCTCACTTTTCCCATTTCCCTCCACTTTCTCCCCATTTTTTTCCTCACTTTTCCTTTTTCTCCACCTTTCCCCTGCATATTCCAATTTTCTTTTTTTCCCCAATTTTCCCCCCTTCCCCTGCTTTTCCCGTTCCCATTTTTCCACTTTCCCCCCTTTTCTCCCCTTCTCCCTCACACTTCGCTGCCCCCCAACCCCTTTTATTTCCTTTTTTTTTACCTTTTACCCCTCTTTTTTCCCCATTTCCCCCCTTTTCCCCTCACACTTCGCCCCCTTCCCCTTTTCCCCCTCAGGCTAAACCCCTTTCCCGCCATTTTCCCTCCCCCCCCCTTTTCCCCTCACCCCAAACCCATCTGTTCCCATTTCCCCCCCTTTTTTTCCCATTTTCCCCCCTTTTATTCCCATTTCCCCCCCTTTTTTCCCCCTTTTCCCCTCACACTTTGCCCTTGGCACACCCACAAACCCCTCCCCGCCCTTTTTTCCCCGTTCCCCCCCAGTTTCCCCCTCACACTTTCCCCTCACCCCAAAGCCCATTTCCCCCCCGCTTTTTCCCCTCACGCTCGCCCCCCTCACCCCAACCGCCCCCAGACCCCCTTTTTCCGCCTCAAGCTCGCCCCGCAGCCACCCCCCAGCCCGGTTTTGCCCCGTTTTGCCCGTTTTTGCCCGTTTTTGCCCCGTTTTCCCCTCAGGCTGGCGCCCCCCCCCCCCTCACCTCCATCGCGCCGCCGCTGCCGCCCCCCCCGCCGGGCGCCGCGCGCCCCGCCGGAAGCCCCGCCCCTCCCTCACGCCGCCACTTCCGCCGCCGCCACCATAGAGACGAACGCCCGGGCCGGGCGGCTTCGGGGGTAACCGAGGCACCGGAACCGCCTCGCGGCGGGCCCCAGCCCAGTTTCGGGCCCTTCTGAAGGGTTTCGGCGCGGTTCTGACAAAAGAGAGGCGGCGGGCGAGAGCAAAGAGGCGTTTGGAGGACCGGGCTAGAGCGGCGGCGGAAGTGGAAGGGAGGAGCCGGCAGGGAGGATATGGGGAGGAACCATAGAGAAGGGGCGGAGCGCCGCCGGAAGGGGCGGGGCGCCAGCGGCGGGCGCGCGCGGCGCGGGCGGTGCGTCATCGGCGGCGACGGGCGGGGGGGGGCGGGGCGGGGGGGGCGAGGGGGGGAGGGGGGGGGCCGTGAGGGGGGCGGGGGGGGGAGGGGTGCGGGGCAGATTTGGGGGGCGATCCGGGGGGGATTTGGGGGCCGAGCCGGGCGGGTTTGGGGCCGGCCCGGGGAGCGGGGGGGGGCCCCGGGGGCTGCGGGGGGAGGGGGGGGAGGAATCGGAGGGGTTGGGGAGGGGGGGGGAGGGGGGATCTGAGGGGGATGGGGGGGGATGGGGGGGGATGGGGAGGTTTGGGGGGGGGATGGGGTGGGGGGGGATTTGGGGGAAACGGGAGGTGGTGAGGGGGGGTGGGGAGACATGAGGGGATTTGGGGAGACATGAGGGGATTGGGGGGGGATTTGAGGGAAATGAGGGAGAAATGAGGGGATTTGGGGAGAAATGAGGGGATTTGGGCAAGTTCCGAGGGGAAATGAGGGGATATTGGGACGATCTGAGGTAAGTGAGGGAGAAATGAGGGGATTTGGGGAGACATGAGGGAATTTGGGGAGAAATGAGGGGATTTGGGCAAGTTCTGAGGGGAAATGAAGGGATTTGGGGAGAAATGAGGGGAAATCAGGAGGATTTGAGGGAAAATGAGGGGATTTTGGGGGGGTTTGAGGGAAATAAGGGAGAAATGAGGGGATTTGGGCAAGTTCTGAGGGGAAATGAGGGGATATTGGGACGATCTGAGGTAAGTGAGGGAGAAATGAGGGAATTTGGGGAGAAATGAGGGAATTTGGGGAGAAATGAGGGGAAATCGGGAGGATTTGAGGGGAAATGAGGGAATTTGGGGGGGATTTGAGGGAAATGAGGGGATTTGAGGAGAAATGAGGAGATTTGGGGAGAAATGAGGGGATTTGGGCAAGTTCTGAGGGGAAATGAAGGGATTCGGGGAGAAATGAGGGGATGTTGGGACGATCTGAGGTAAGTGAGGGAGAAATGTGGGGAAATCGGGAGGATTTGAGGGGAAATGAGGGAATTTGGAGAGGTTTTGAGGGGGAATGAGAGGATTTGAGGAAAAATGAGGGGATATTGGAAGGATTTGAGGGAAATGAGGGCGAAATGAGGGGATCTGGGGAGGTTTTGAGGGAAAATCTGGAGGTTTTGGGGGAGATTTTGGGGGGACCCAGGAGCTTTCGAGGAGCTTTAAGGGGATTTGAGGGGGAAATCAAAAGATTTTAAGGCTTTATGGGGCAATTTGGGATGGAATCGGGAGATTTTGGGAAAACTCAGGAGATTTTGGGGTGAAAGCAGAGAATTTGAGGGAAAAGAGCAGATTTTGGGGTGAAACCAGGAGATTTTGAGGGAAATGAACAGATTTTGAGGTTAAATCAGGAGATTTTGGGGGAAATGAGCAGATTTTGGGGTGAAACCAGGAGATTTTGGGGGAAATGAGCAGATTTTGGGGTCAAATCAGGAGATTTTGGGAGATACCAGGAGATTTTGGGGTCAAATCAGAGAATTTGGAGGAAGTGGGGAGATTTTGAGGGAATTTGGGGGGAAATCAGATTTTGGGGTGAAATCAGGAGATTCGGGGGGGGAGGTCACTAAAGGAAGCCCCGCCCCCAAATTCACGAAGCCCCGCCTCTTTCCAGGACCCTGCGCTCCCTATTGGCCCGCGGTCGGTGACGTCATCGAGACAGGCACCAATCAGAGGTGAGGGGCGGGGTCAGGGTTTTGGCACGCGCCAATTCCAGGCCTGGATCCCAAAATTCCCAAATCTCCGCGTTCCGACCCCAAAGTTCTGCTTTTATTGCCTCAAATTCCACTTCTTTTGACCCAAATTCTCCTTTTTTCCACCCAAATTCTCCTTTTTTTGACCAAATTCCCCTTTTTTCTACCCAAATTCCCCTTTTTTGACCCAAATCCCGCTCTTTTTGATCCAAATTTTCCTTTTTTTACCCGAATTCCCCTTTTATTGCCTCAAATTCCACTTTTTTGACCCAAATCCCCCTTTTTTTGACCCAAATTCTCCTTTTTTCCACCCAAATTCCCCATTTTTTGACCCAAATTCCCCTTTTATTGCCTCAAATTCCACTTTTTTCCCCCAAATTCCCCTTTTTTTCCACCCAAATTTCGCTTTTCGGGCCTTTCACCCCAAAATTTCCCCAAATTTCACCCCAAATTCCAGGGTTCCACCCCCCAAAAATTCTCTTTCTCCTCCTCCCAAATTCCATTTTTTGACCCCAAATTCTGCATTTTTGACCCCAAAATTCGACTCCTGACCTCAAATTTTGATTTTTTTTTCCTTTTCGGGGCCTGGTTTTGCCCCAATTTTTAATTATTTTCAAGTCCTTTTTTCACTTAAAAATTTCACTTGGAAGTGAAGTTAAAACTGAAAATCTTCACTTAAAAAATTAAAATTTAGCTTACTTTAATTAATTTATTTTCATTTATTTTAACGAATCTCGTGTCAGTTAAATTAGCTTCAACTAAATTCACATTTTAGTGAAAACCACAATTTTTGTGACAGTTCTGAATGAAATTATTGATTTTCAATTGAAATTTTGGGTTTTTTTAATTGGAATTTTGGACTTTCAATTGAAACTCTTGATTTTTAATTAAAATTTTTGATTTTCAACTGAAATTTTTGATTTTTAATTGGAATTTTTGATTTTTTTAATTAGAACTTTGGATTTTCAATTGAAATTCTTGATTTTTAATTGGAATTTTGGATTTTTTAAATTGGAATTCTTGATTTTTAATTAAAATTTTTGATTTTCAATTGAAATTCTTGATTTTTAATTGAAATTTTTGATTTTTTAATTGGAATTTTGGACTTTCAATTAAAATTTTCGATTTTCAATTGAAATCCTTGATTTTTAATTGGCATTTTGGATTTTCAATTGAAATTTTGGATTTTTAATTGAAACTTTTGATTTTTTAACTGGAACTTTACGTTTTCAAGTAAAATTTTGGGTTTTTTTAATTGGAACTTTGGGTTTTCAATTGAAACTCTTGATTTTTAATTGGAATTTTTGATTTTTAATTCAAGTTTTTTGAATCGAGGGAGGAAAATTTTCCCTTTTTGGGGTTTAAAACCTGAATTTTCAGGGAATTTGGAGCCAAGCTTCCTGAAAAAAATGGGGATTGTGAATTTTAAATTAAAAAAAAAAGGAATTTAAAAGGATTTGGGGTCGTTTCGGGACCTTTTTTGGCACTTTTATGCATTTTGGTTTTTTATTGAGTTCAGGACCCTTTAACGCTATTTTTTGACCTTTGAAGTCCATTTTAGCGCCAAATTCAGGGCAAAATTTATCCATTTTACTGAGTTTTAGTTGCTTTTATTCTTTTCGAGACCTTTTAAATCGCATTTTTTGCCCTTTCAGTGCCATTTTTTAACCACTTTGGAGTCTTTTAATTCCTTTTTAATTCCCTTTAATCTCATTTTGTTGCCTTTCGAGGTCGCTGTGGGCCCAAACCCCGAATTCTGAGGGGATTTTGGGGCATTTTACCGCAAATTTGAGGCATTTTACCCCCACTTTGAGGCATTTTACTGTAAATTTGGGGCATTTAAACCCCACTTTCCGCCCTTTTCTCCCCCAAACCCGATTTTTTCGGGGCTTTCCGCTGATTCGGAGCCCAAACCGCCTCATTCCGAGCGCTTTTTTGGCCCAATTTCGCCCAATTTCGCCCAATTTTGCCCGATTTTGCCCGATTTTCCCCCAATTCCGGAGCCGCCTCAGAACCCGGCCTCGATTTTGGCGACGCCGCCGCGGGCCGAGCCACGCGCGGCCGATCCCGGGGGGAATTCCCGGCCCTCCCCACAACTCCCGGCGCTTTTTTTGGGTTCAAATCCGGCGGATTTGGTTTTTTTTTTTTTTTTTTTAAATTTTTTTTTTCCCTGCCTCTGAGGGGGGAAGGACCCCGGGGCCCCCTCAGCGAGCTAAGATGGCGGCGGCGCGCGGCTGCCCGCGCTCCCGCCTGCTCCGCGCGCTCCGGCAGCGCCGCGGCCACCCCCGAGCCAAGACCCCCCCCCCCCCCCGCCTTTTCTCCGCGAGGGGGGCCGCTTCCGGGTGGGCGGGCGCACCGCACCTGGCTGCTCTCCCCTGAGCCAATCAGCGCGCGGTGCTGGCGGGGCCGAACCAATGGGGAGCGCGGCGGAGGGGGGCGTGGCCGGCGGCAGGGGCGGGGCGCCTGCGCGTTGCGTTGCGCCGCAGCCGCTCCGTGAGGGCGGCCCGGGCCTCGGCGCGCGCGCGCGGGGGGGGCCACGAGCGGCGCCTCCTCCCCCTCCCCCCCCCCCCGGGCCCCTCCCCCCCCCCCTCGCTTTCCCTCAGGGGAGACCCCCCCTCAAATTTAAAAAAAATTCCTGTGGGGGAATTCATTCCCCCCCTCCCTAAAATCTCGGTGAAACGCGAGGGGTCCCCTCGCCCCCCTCAGGCGCGCGGCCGGACAGGTGAGGCGGGAAAAAGGCGGGAAATGGCGGCGGGGGTCGTGAGGGGACACGGGGGGGGGGGGGGGGGGGGGAGGGGCGGGGATGGGCCCTGGTTTGGGGGAGAGGGGGGGGGGGGACGCCTGGGCACTTCCGGGTTGGGGTCCCAGTTTGTCCCAGTTTGGGGTCCCAGTTTGTCCCAGTTTGGGGTCCCAGTTCCCCCATACTGGGGTCCCAGTTTGTCCCAGTTTGGAGTCCCAGTTTGTCCCAGTTTGGGCTCCCAGTTCCCCCATCCTGGGGTCCCAGTTTGTCCCAGTTTGGGGTCCCAGTTTGTCCCAGTTTGGGGTCCCAGTTTGTGCCGAACTGGGGTCCCAGTTACCCCATACTGGGACCCCCAGTCCCTCCCAGTTCCCCCAGTTTGGGGTCTCCCTCTTTCCCCCCCCCCCCCCCCAGGTGTTTCCCAGCCCCTTTTTTGGGTAAAACCCCCAAATTTGGGGTCACTTGGGGGTCCCCCTGACCCCCCCGTCCCTTTTCTCTCCCCACAGCCTGGAGCTCCGGAGCCCCCCCAGCCTGAGAAGAGCCCCCCCAAACCCCCCCGGGACCCCCCCGGGACCCCCCAAACCCCCCCGGGACCCCCCCGGGACCCCCCCAAACCCCCCCGGGACCCCCCCGGGACACCCCCGGGACCCCCAAACCCCCCCGGGACCCCCCAAACCCACCCAGGACCCCCAAACCCCCCCAAAGCCCAGGGACTCCCCAACCCCCCTCACCTTGGGGTTGGGGACCCCCAAACCCCCCCATCCCAGGACCCCCCCAAATCCCCCCTAGAAACCCCCAAAATTTCCCTTTTTGGGATCAGGGATCCCCTGAGCCCCCCCAGGACCCCCCAAATCCCCACCCAGGACCCCCCAAAACCCCCCCAGGACCCCCCAAATTTCCCTTTTTGGGGTCAGGGACCCCCAAATCCCACCCCGGACCCCCCCAGTTCCCTCGTTTGGGGTCAGGGACCCCCTGAGACCCCCAGGACCCCCCAAATCCCACCCAGGAACCCCCAAATTTCCCTTTTTGGGGTCAGGACCCCGTGAATTCCCCCTTTTTTGGGGTCGAGACCCCCCAAACCCCCCTAGGACCCCCCAAATTCTTCTTTTCAAGGTCAGGACCCCCCCAAATTCCCATTTCTGGGGTCGAGACCCCCTAAATTCCCATTTTTGGGGTTTGTAGCCCCCCCAACCTCCCCATTTTTTGGGGTTTTTGGGGGTTTTGGGGTCTGTAGCCCCCCCAAACCCCCAATTTCGGGGTCGGGACCCCCCAAATTTCCGTTTTTGGGGTTTGTAACCCCCTCCAAACTCCCCAATTTCGGGGTTTTTGGGGTTTTTGGTGCCTGTAGCCCCCGAAATTCCCATTTTTGGGGTCCCTACCTCCCCTAACCCCCCCAATTTTGGGGTTTGTAGCCCCCCCAAACTCCCAATTTTGGGGTTTTTCGGGTTCCTAGCCCCGCCAAATTCCCATTTTTGGGGTCCTTAGCCCCCCCCAAGCCCCCAAATTTTGGGGTTTTTGGGGTCCCAACCCCCCCAAATTCCCATTTTTGGGGTCCCTTGCCCCCCCAGCTCCCCAAATTTTGGGGTTTTTCGGGTTCCTAGCGCCCCAAATTCCCATTTTTGGGGTTTGTAGCCCCCCCAAACTCCCAATTTTGGGGTTTTTCGGGTTCCTAGCCCCCCCAAACTCCCATTTTTTGGGGTCAGGACCCCCTAAATTCCCATTTTTGGGGTCCCAACCCCTCCCCACCCCCCCCCAAATTTCGGGGTCCCCCCCCCCCCCGCCATGGCCGACCCCATCATGGATCTCTTCGACGACCCCAACCTCTTCGGGCTGGACCCCCTCCCCGAGGAGCTGGTGGCCCCGCCCCCTGCCCCGCCCCCTCCCCCTGGCCCCGCCCCCTCCGGCAGCAGCGACCCATTGGCCGAAGCCTTGGGCCTATCGGGAGCCTTGGACCCGCCCCCTGAGCCCCCGGGAGGGGAGGAGCCTCCCTTGGCCACGCCCCCTGCCCCGCCCCCTCCGGCCCCGCCCGACCCCGAAGTGCTGAGTCAGGGCAACCCCTTCATGGGAGTCTCCGCCCCTCCTCCCCCTAGCCCCGCCCCCAGCCCCGCCCCCAAAATCGTCATCCTGAAAGCCCCGCCCCCCGGCGGTCCCGCCCCGGCCCCGCCCAATGGCGGCAAGCTCACCTTGGCCAAGGTGCTGGCCCCGCCCCAGCTGCGCCCAGGTGTGGCTGCGGCGTCGCCGGGGGGCGTGGCCAAAGGGGGCGTGGCCGCGGCGGCGGGGGGCGTGGCCGGGGGCCGGCAGGTGAAGCAGCTGCTGCTGCAGCCCCTGAAGGCGGGGGCGGGGCCCGGGGGGGCCCCCCTGAAACCCGGCCTGAGCCTGGCGCCCGCCCAGGTGAGCGGGGAGGGGACAGGTGGGGCTGGGAGGGGCTTGGGTGGGGCCAGGTGGGGGTTGGGTGGGGCCAGGTGAGGGTTGGGAGGGGCCAGGTGAGGTTTGGGTGGGGCTGGGTGGGATTTGGGTGGGGCCAGGTGAGGGTTGGGTGGGGCCAGGTGGGGGTTGGGTGTGTCCAGGTGAGGGTTGGGTGGGGCTGGGTGGGATTTGGGTGGGGCCAGGTGAGGTTTGGGTGTGTCCAGGTGTGGTTTAGCTGTGGCCAGGTGTGTTTAGCTGTACATAGGTGAAGCTTACCTGTACCCAGGTGTGGCTTACCTGTCCTCAGGTGTACTTTGCTGTACCCAGGTGTATTTACCTGTACCTAGGTGAGGCTTAGCTGTACCCAGGGGTGTCCCACCTGTCCCCAGGTGTATTTAGCTCTATCCAGGTGCACCCAGGTGAGATTTAGCTGTACCCAGGTGTACTTACCTGTACATAGGTGTGGTTTAGCTGTGCCCAGGTGTGCCTGGGTGTGGTTTAGCTGTGCCCAGGTGCATTTACCTGTACATAGGTGAGGTTTATCTGGGCCCAGGTGTGTCTCACCTGTCCCCAGCTGCATTTACCTGTACATAGGTGAGCTTTAGCCGTACCCAGATACATTCAGCCATACGTAGGTGTGGCTTACCTGTGCCCAGGTGTGTCTCACCTGTCCTCAGGTGCATTTACCTGTGCATAGGTGTGGCTTAGCTGTGCTCAGGTGCATTTACCTGTGCATAGGTGAGGTTTAGCTGTACTGAGGTGTGTTTAGCCACACGTAGGTGTGGTTTACCTGTGCCCAGGTGTGTCTCACCTGTCCCCAGGTGCATTTACCTGTGCCCAGGTGTGTCTCACCTGTCCTCAGGTGCATTTACCTGTGCATAGGTGAGGTTTAGCTGTGCCCAGGTGCATTTACCTGTGCATAGGTGAGGTTTAGCTGTACTGAGGTGTGTTTAGCCACACGTAGGTGTGGTTTACCTGTGCCCAGGTGTGTCTCACCTGTCCCCAGGTGCGCTCACCTGCCCCCTTTCCCCCCCTTTCCCCAGGGCGAATCCAAGCGCATCACGCTGGTGCTGCAGCAGCCGGGCGGGGCGGCGGCGGCGCCGGGCGTGGCCGCGGGGGCGGGGCAGCGCCACGTGGTGCTGGGCACCTTGCCGGGCAAGCTGCTCCTGCAGGGCGGGGCCGCCGCCGCCGCCTCACCTGGGCAGGCCAAGGCCACGCCCGGCGGCCCCGCCGGCCCCGCCCCCAAGGTGGTGACCATCCAGCTGCAGGTGCAGCCGCCGGCCGCGCCCGGCCAGGCCGGCCAGCCCCAGAAGATCCAGCTGATCCAGCAGGGGGCGGGGCCGCTGGGCGTGGCCCAGGTGCCGCAGGTGGTGGGCGGGGCCGGCCAGAGGCTGACGGTGCCGCTGAAGGTGGTGCTGCAGCCGCAGGTGAGTCCGGGCCTGGGCGTGGGCGTGGGGTGGTGGTCACTCAGCCTTAGGGGTGGTCAGTTGGGTTTGGGCGGGGTCACTCGAGTCATGGTGGTCAGTTGGTCATGGGGGTGGTGGTCACTCGGCCACGGGGGTGGTCACTTGGGTTTGGGGGTGGTCACTTGGTCACAGGGGTGGTGGTCACTTCAGTCACGGTGGTCACTTGGTCATGAGGGTGGTGGTCAGTGACCGTTGGGATGGTCAGTTGGGTTTGGGGGTGGTCACTTGAGTCAGGGTGGTCACTTGGCCACGAGGGTGGGGGTCAGTGACCATTGGGGTGGTCAGTTGAGTCATGGTGGTCATTTGGTCACAGGGATGGTGGTCAGTGACTGTTGGGGTGGTCACTTGGGTTTGGGGGTGGTGGTCACTCGGCCACGGGGGTGGTCACTTGGGTTTGGGGGCGGTCACTCGAGTCACAGCGGTCACTCAGCCCCAGGCGTGGTGGCAGCCACCCACCCCTGACCCCACTGACCCCCTGCTGACCCCACTGACCCCCTGCTGACCCCACTGACCCCCATCCCTGCTGACCCCCTGCTGACCCCCTGGTGGTCACTCTCTCCCCAGGCCGGCTCCTCGGCCGGTCTCGGGTGGTCAAAGTCCTCAGCGCCCCCAAGCTGACCCTGGTGGTGACCCCTGACCCCGCTGACCACTCACCCACAGTGACCCCTGACCCCACTGACCACCCACCCACAGTGACCACCCACCCACAGTGACCCCTGACCCCACTGACCACCCACCCACACTGACCACCCACCCACAGTGACCCCTGACCCCACTGACCACCCACCCACACTGACCACCCACCCACACTGACCTCTGACCCCACTGACCACCCACCCACACTGACCCCTGACCCCACTGACCACCCACCCACACTGACCACCCACCCACAGTGACCCCTGACCCCACTGACCACCCACCCACAGTGACCACCCACCCACAGTGACCCCTGACCCCGCTGACCACCCACCCACAGTGACCCCTGACCCCACTGCCCCCCGTCCACCTCCCTGGTGGTCACTGGTGGTCACTCTGTCCCCAGGCCGGCTCCTCGGCGGGCGGCTCCTCGGCCGGCCTCTCGGTGGTCAAGGTGCTCAGCGCCCCCGAGCTGACCCCCGCGGCGGTCACTCCGGCGGCGGCGGCCGGCCTGCGGTCAGCCTCGGAGGAGAGCCGGCGGCTGGAGCACCAGAAGAAGCAGGAGAAGGCCAACCGGATCGTGGCCGAGGCCATCGCCCGGGCGCGCGCCCGCGGCGAGCAGAACATCCCCCGCGTCCTCAACGAGGACGAGCTGCCCAGCGTCCGGCCCGAGGACGAGGCCGAGCGCCGGCGGCGCCGCCGCGGCCACGGAGACCGGGCCGGCAAGGAGGAACGGCAGAGGAGGAAGGGGACGGCCGGCGGGAAGAGCAAGGGGCGGGGCAAAGCCAGGTGAGGACAGGTGGGGATGGAGGTGGGCAGCAGAGGTTGGGCTTGGTGGTCATTGAACCCTGGGCTTGGTGGTCATCGGAGGTTGGGGTTGGTGGTCATCGAACCTTGGTGTCCATCCATGGGCTTGGTGGTCATCAAACCTTGGGCTTGGTGGTCATCAGAGGTTGGGCTTGGTGGTCATCAAACCTTGGGCTTGGTGGTCATCAGAGGTTGGGGTTGGTGGTCATCGAACCTTGGTGTCCATCCATGGGCTTGGTGGTCATCGAACCTTGGTGTCCATCCATGGGCTTGGTGGTCATCAAACCTTGGTGTCCATCCATGGCTTTGGTGGTCATCAAACTTGAGCTTGGTGGTCATCAGAGGTTGGGTTCGGTGGTCATCAAACCTTGGTGTCCATCCATGGTCTTGGTGGTCATCAAACCTTGGTGTCCATCCATGGGTTTGGTGGTCATCAAACCTTGGGCTTGGTGGTCATCAGAGGTTGGGTTCGGTGGTCATCGAACCTTGGTGTCCATCCGTGGCTTCAGTGGTCATCAGACCTTGGCCTTGGTGGTCATTGCGGGTTGGGGTTGGTGGTCATCCCAACCTGGTTTTGGTGGTCATCAAACCCTGGGCTTGGTAGTCATCGAACCTTGGTGTCCATCCGTGGGCTTGGTGGTCATGGAACCTTGGTGTCCATCCATGGCTTTGGTGGTCATCAAACCTTGGTGTCCATCCGTGGCTTTGGTGGTCATCGAACCTTGGTGTCTGTCCGTGGCTTTGGTGGTCATCAAACTTGAGCTTGGTGGTCATCAAAGGTTGGGTTTGGTGGTCATCGAACCTTGGGCTTGGTGGTCATTGCGGGTTGGGGTTGGTGGTCATCGGAGGTTGGGGTTGGTGGTCATCGAACCTTGGTGCCCGTCCATGGCTTTGGTGGTCATGAAACCTTGGGCTTGGTGGTCATTGCGGGTTGGGCTTGGTGGTCATCAGAGGTTGGGGTTGGTGGTCATCAAACCTTGGTGTCCATCTGTGGCTTTGGTGGTCATCTGAGGTTGGGATTGGTGGTCATCCCAACCTTGGCCTTGGTGGTCATCGGAGCTTGGTGTCCATCCGTGGCTTTGGTGGTTGTCGTGGTCACTGCTCGCTGCGGTCAGCGGTCACTGCGGTCAGCGGTCACTGGTTGCTCACTGTGGTCACTCAGTGGTCACTCAGTGGTCACTCAGGGTCATTGAGCGGTCACTCAGGGTCGCTCAGTAGTCACTGAGTGGTCACTCACTGGTTACTCAGGGGTCACTCAGTGGTCACTCAAGACCACTCATGGGTCACTCAGCAGACACTGAGTGGTCACTCAGCGGTCACTCAGCGGTCAGTGCTCTCTCAGTGGTCGCTCACTGGTCACTCAGTGGTCACTCAGTGGTCACTCAGTGGTCACTCACTGGTCACTCACTGGTCACTCACTGGTCACTCAGCGGTCACTCAGTGGTCACTCAGTGGTCACTCACTGGTCACTCAGTGGTCACTCAGCGGTCACTCAGCGGTCACTCAGCGGTCACTCAGCAGTCAGTGGTCAGTGGTCAGTGGTCACTCAGTGGTCACTCAGTGGTCACTCAGTGGTCACTCAGTGGTCACTCAGTGGTCACTCAGCGGTCACTCAGCGGTCACTCGGTCACTCACTGGTCACTCACTGGTCACTCAGTGGTCACTCACTGGTCACTCACTGGTCACTCACTGGTCACTCACTGGTCAGTGGTCACTCACAGTGGTCACTCCCTGGTCACTCTGTCCGCAGCACCATCACCCCTGTTGTGGGGAAGAAGCGCAAGCGCTGCTCCCTCAGCAGTTAGGGGTCACTCAGTGGTCAGTGGTCACTCAGGGGTCACTCAGTGGTCACTCAGTGGTCAGTGGTCACTCAGTGGTCAGTGGTCACTCAGTGGTCAGTGGTCACTCCCTGGTCACTCTGCCCGCAGCACCATCACCCCTGTTGTTGGGAAGAAGCGCAAGCGCCCCAACGCCTCCTCCGACAACTCCGACTCGGAGGCGCTGCCGGCGCCGTCCCCGCGGCACGAGGACGACAGCGGCGTGCAGGTAACGGCACACCTGGGCACACCTGGGCACACCTGGGCACACCTGGGGACACCTGGGGACAGCTGGGGACAGCTGGGAACACCTGGGGGTACACCTGGGGGCACACCTGGGGACACCTGGGAACAGCTGGGGACACCTGGGAACACACCTGGGGGCACACCTGGGGACACCTGGGGGCACACCTGGGCACACCTGGGGGCACACCTGGGGACACACCTGGGAACACACCTGGGAACACACCTGGGGACAGCTGGGAACACCTGGGAACACACCTGGGAACAGCTGGGAACACCTGGGGGTACACCTGGGGCACCTGGGGACACCTGGGGCACCTGGGGGTACCTGGGGACAGCTGGGAGTACACCTGGGGACACCTGGGGGCACCTGGGCACACCTGGGAGTACACCTGGAGTACCTAGGGGGCACCTGGGGTACCTGAGAGCACACCTGAGCACACCTGAGCACACCTGGGCACACCTGGGCACACCTGGGAGTACACCTGGGGCACCTGGGCACAGCTGGGAACAGCTGGGGTACCTGGGAACACCTGGGCATGGGGCACACCTGGGCACGTGAGGTGACATGGGGAGGGTTACCTGGGAAGGGTGGAGTCACCTGTGTTGTGTCTCACCTGTCCCATGTCTCACCTGCGGGTGTCTCACTTGTCTGTATCTCACTTGTCCATGTCTCACCTTTGTCTCACCTGTCCCATATCTCACCCGTATCTCACCTGTCCATGTCTCACCTGTCCCATATCTCACCTGTATCTCACTTGTCTGTATCTCACCTGTCCTATATCTCACCTGTCCATGTCTCACCTGTCGGTGTCTCACCTGTCCATGTCTCACCTGTGGGTGTGTCACCTGTGTCTCACCTGTCCCATGTCTCACCTGTGTCTCACCTGTCCCATATCTCACCTGTATCTCACTTGTCCATATCTCACCTGTCCTATATCTCACCTGTCCGTGTCTCACCTGTGGCTGTGTCACCTGTGTCTCACCTGTCCGATGTCTCACCCGTATCTCACCTGTCCGTGTCTCACCTGTCCATGTCTCACCTGTCTGTGTCTCACCTGTCCGTGTCTCACCTGTCCATGTCTCACCCGTATCTCACCTGTCCGTGTCTCACCTGTATCTCACCTGTGTCTCACCCGTATCTCACCTGTCCGTGTCTCACCTGTCCCATATCTCACCTGTCCCATATCTCACCTGTCCCATATCTCACCCGTATCTCACCTGTCCCTGTCTCACCTGTATCTCACCTGTATCTCACCTGTATCTCACCTGTCTCTCACCTGTCTCACCTGTCCCCGGTGGCAGAAGCGGCGCTCCAACCGGCAGGTGAAGCGCAAGAAGTACACCGAGGACCTGGACATCAAGCTGACGGACGACGAGGAGGAGGAGGAGCTGGACGTGACGGGGCCGGCGCGGGCGGAGCAGCCCCCGGCCCCGGCCCCGCCCGAGCCCGACGGCGACGCCCCGCTGCCCTCCATGCAGTTCTTCGTGGTGGGTGCCCTGCCTGGCCTTCCTCATCTTCATCATCTTCATCGTCTTCATCATCTTCATCGTCACCTTCGTTATTTTCATCTTCATCATCTTCATCTTCATCATCTTCATCATCTTCATCTTCATCATCTTCATCGTCACCTTCGTTATCTTCATCTTCATCATCTTCATCGTTATTTTCATCTTCATCATCTTCATCTTCATCATCTTCATCATCTTCATCGTCGCCTTCGTTATCTTCATCTTCATCGTCTTCATCGTTATTTTCATCTTCATCATCTTCATCTTCATCATCTTCCTCATCTTCATCATCTTCATCGTCACCTTCGTTATCTTCATCTTCATCATCTTCATCGTTATTTTCATCTTCATCATCTTCATCTTCATCATCTTCATCGTCGCCTTCATTATCTTCATCTTCATCATCTTCATCATTGTTTTCATCTTCATCATCTTCATCTTCATCATCTTCATCATCATCATCTTCATCATCATCATCATTGTCATCTTGTTCATCTTCGTCATCTTTTTCATCATCTTCGTTATCTTCATCTTCATCATCTTTGTCATCTTCATCGTCACCTTCGTTATCTTCATCTTCATCATCTTCATCGTCACATTCGTTATCTTCATCTTCATCATCTTCATCATCTTCATCATCATCACCATCGTTGTCGTCTTGTTCATCTTCGTCATCTTCTTCATCATCTTCGTTATCTTCATCTTCATCCTCTTTGTCATCTTCATCACCTTCATCATCTTTATGTTTGTCATCTTCATCATCTTCATTATTTTCATCTTGATCTTTATCATCCTCATCTTCATCACCATCTTTGTCATCTTCATCGTCTTCGTCATCTTCGTTATCTTCATCGTCATCATCTTCGTCATCTTTATTATGTTCATCACGTGCGTGTTCATCACCTTCCTCATCTTCATCATCTTTATCTTCATGGTCTTTATCTTCATCATCTTCATCTTCGTCATCTTCATCATCTTGGTCATTTTCATCATCGTCATCTTTGTCATCTCCATCGTCTTCATCTTCATCATCGTCATTTTCTTCATCTTTGTCATCTTCATCATCTTCATTTCCATCATCTTCATCTTCATCATCATTCTCTTTATCTTCGTAATCTTCATTTTCATCTTCTTGGTCATCTTCATCTTCGTCGTCTTCGTCATCATCGTTTTCATCTTCATGATCTTCATCATGTTCATCATTTTCATCATTTTCATCTTCTTCATCTTCATCATCATCTTCATCATCTTCATCATCTTCATCGTCATCACCATCTTTGTCATCTTCTTCATCTTCATCATCACCTTCATCATCATTATCATCATCATCTTCATCACCTTTATTATGTTCACCACGTTCGTGTTCATCATCTTCTTCATCTTCATCATTTTTATCTTCATGCTCTTCGTCTTCATCATCTTCGTCACCTTGGTCATTTTCATCATCGTCATTTTTATCATCTTCATCATCATCATCTTCATCGTCATCTCCATCATCTTCATCATTTTCATATTCTTGGTCATCTTGTCATCTTCTTCATCTTTGTTATCTTCTTCATCTTCTTCATCTTCATTGTCTTCGTCATCATCGTTTTCATCTTCATGATCTTCATCATCTTCGTCATTTTCATCATCTTCATCTTCTTCATCTTCTTCATCTTCATCATCTTCATCATCTTCATCATCTTCATCATTTTCATCTTCTTGGTCATCTTTGTCATCTTCATCTTCGTCATTGTCACTTTCGTCGTCTTCATCATCTTCATTTTCATCATCTTCGTCTTCATCGTCATCCTCTTTATCTTCATCATCTTCATCATCTCCATCATTTTCATTCTTTATTATCTTCATCATCTTCATCTTCATCGTTTTCATTCTTTATTATCTTCATCATTTTCATCATCTTCATCATCTCTATTATCTTCATCATCTTCATCTTCGTCATCTTCACCTTCATCATCTTTATCATCTTCATCATCTTCATAATTTTCATAATTTTCATCTTCATCCTCTTCATCGTCACCATCGTCACCTTCATCATCTTCATCATCACCTTCTTGACGTTCTTCATCGTCTTCCTCACCTCCTCCACCCCCGTGACCTTCCTCACCTTCTCCATCCCCATCATCCTCCTCACCTTCTCCATCCCCATCATCCTCCTCACCCTCCCGGCCACCTTCATCTTCATCACCTCTTCCATCATCATCATCTTCTCAATGTTCCTCTCCTCGTCCATCATCTTCCTCACCCTGCCCATCCCCGTGACCTTCATCCCCGTCCCCTTCCCATCACCCTCTTCACCCTCCCCGTGACCTTCATCCCCATCCTGGTCCCATCACCCTCCTTATCCACTCAGCCACCTTCATCTTCATCATCTTCTCCATCCTCATCATCTTCATCATCTTCATGATCACCTTCCTGACGTTCTTCATCGTCTTCCTCACCTCCTCCACCCCCGTGACCTTCCTCACCCTCCTCACCCTCCTCCTCCTCCTCCCCGCAGGAGAACCCCAGCGAGGAGGACGCGGCCATCGTGGACAAGGTGCTGTCCATGCGCGTGGTCAAGAAGGAGGTGAGCGCGGCCTGGCCGGGGTGGCCTGGGGGTGGGTGACCACCCCGGGGGTCAGTGAGTGACCACCCTGGGGGTCAGTGAGTGACCGCCTGGCCTTCCTCACCCTCCTCCTCCTCCTCCTCCTCCTGCTCTCCATCCCCAGCTGCCCTCGGGACAACTGGTGGAGTCCGAGGAGTTCTTCGTCAAGTACAAGAACTAGTGAGTGGTCACTCGGGGTCACTCGGGGTCACTCGGGGTCATCTGGGGGTCACTCGAGGTCATCTGGGGGTCACTCATGGTCATTTGGGGTCACTGAGTGGGCATTGGGGTCACTGCTGGTCACTCATGGTCATTCGTGGTCACTCGTGGGCAGTTTGGGGTCGTTCGTGGTCACTCTTGGGCAACTGGGGTCACTTTGGGGTCACTTTGGGGCCATTTTGGAGCCATTTTTGGGGTCAGTTTTGGGGCATTTTTGGGCCGTTTTGAGGTCACTTTTTGGGGTAATTTGGGGTCATTTTGGGGCCATTTTTGGCCTTTCTGGGGTCATTTTGGGGTCAATTTTGGGATAATTTTTGGGGCATTTTTGGGTCATTTTGAGGTCACTTTTTGGCCGTTTTGGGGTCAATTTTGGGATCATTTTGGGATAATTTTGGGGGCATTTTTGGGCCGTTTCTGGCTGTTCCGGGGCCATTTTGGGATCATTTTGGGCCATTCTGGGGTCACTTTTGGGATCCTTTTGGGGTCATTTTTGGGTCTTTTTGGGCCATTTTGGGGTTGTTTTTGATCATTCGGGGCCATTTTCGGGCCATTTTTGGGCAATTTTGGGGTCAGTTTTGGGGCCATTTCTGGTCGTTCTGGGGCTGTTTTGGGGCCGTTTTGGGGCCGTTTTGGGGGTAATTTTGGGGTGATTTGGGGCCATTTTGGGGTAATTTTAGGATCATTTTGGGTCATTTTTGGGCCATTTTTGGGTCATTTTGGGGTCAGTTTTGGGGCCATTTTTGGGCCGTTTTGAAGTCATTTTTGGCCATTTGGGGGTCGTTTTGGGGCTGTCCTGGGGCCATTTGGGGGTAATTTTAGGATCATTTTGGGTCATTTTTGGGGCCATTTTTGGGTCATTTTTGGGCCATTTTGGGGTCATTTTAGGGCCATTTTTGGGCCATTTTTGGGCCATTTTTGGGTCAGTTTTGGGCCATTTTGGGGCCATTTTGGGCTATTTTGGGGTCATTTTTGGGCCATTTTGGGGCCATTTTGGGGCATTTTGGGGCCATTTTGGGGGTAATTTTGGGGCCATTTTGGGGCTGTGTGGGTGTAATCTTGGGGTGATTTGGGGCCATTTTTGGGTCAGTTTTGGGGCAATTTTGGACCAATTTGGGGCCATTTTGGGGCCATTTCTGGCCATTCCGGGGCCGTTTTGGGGCCATTTTGGGGCCATTCCGGGGGCGTGTCCCGGCCGGGTGGGCGTGTCCCCGCCGGGTGGGCGTGTCCCGGCGCGCCAGGTGAGCCGTGGCCCCGCCCCCAGCTCCTACCTGCACTGCGAGTGGGCGACGATCGCGCAGCTGGAGAAGGACAAGCGGATCCACCAGAAGCTGAAGCGCTTCAAGACCAAGATGAACCAGATGCGGCACTTCTTCCACGAGGTTTGGGGGGAAATCGGGGGAAATCGGGAAAAAATGGGGGAAATCGGGGAAAATCGGGGAAAATCGGGGGGTTGGGGGGGAGAAAACGGGAAAAATTGGGATTTTTGGGGGGGAAAAAGGGAAAAATTGGGATTTTTGGGGGGGAAAAAGGGGAAAATTGGGATTTTGGGGGGGAAAATCGGGGGTTTGGGGGGGAAAAATGGGAAAAATTGGGATTTTTGAGGGGAAAAAATGGGAAAAATTGGGATTTTTTGGGGGGAAAATTGGGGGTTTGGGGGGGAAAATTGGGGGTTTGGGGTTGGAAAATGGGAAAAATCAGGATTTTTGGGGGAAAAAAACTGGGAGAAATTGGGATTTTTGGGGGGGGAAATTGGGGGTTTGAGGGGAAAAAAATGGGAAAAATTGGGATTTTTGGGGGGAAAAAGGGGAAAATTTGGGATTTTTGGGGGAAAAAATGGGAAGAATTGGGATTTTTTGGGGAAAATTGGGGGTTTGGGGGGGAAAAAACGGGAAAAATGGGGATTTTTGGGGGGGAAAATTGGGGAAAATCGGGTTTGGGGGAGAAAATTGGGTCTTTTTTGGGGAAAGTGGGGAAAATCAGGGGTTTGGGCGAAAAAAACCAGGAAAAATGGGGATTTTTGGGGGGAAAATGGGGATTTTGGGGGGGAAGATTGGGGAGAGGAAGAAATGAGGATTTGGGCACGAAAACCAAGGATTTTGGGGGGAAAAACGAGGGTTTAAGGGGGGAAATTGGGGATTTGAGGAGAAAAATCTGGAATTTTGGGGGAAAATGGGGAATTGAGGGAGAAATGAGGAATTGGGAAAAATGGGGGTTTGGGGGGAAAAAATGTGCTTGGGAGGGGGAAATGGGAATCGAGGGGAAAATTTGGGTTTTGGGGGAAAAAACAGGGAATTGAAAGGAAAAAAAGAGGGTGTAGGGGGGAAAATGTAGATTTTTTTTGGGGGGGAAATGAGAATTTAGGGGAAAACTGGAGATTTTTGGGGAGAAACCCGCGTTTTTTAGGGGGATGAAAAAAGGGAATTTTTAGGGGGAAAACGGAGATTTGGGGGGAAATTTGGGAGGAAAAAGTTCAGGTTTGTGGGAGAAAACCGGGGATTTGGGGCCGGAAATGGGAGAATTTTGAGGGGAAAAAGGGGGAATTGGGGGAAAAGGAGGATTCGGGGAGAAAAACCCCAATTTTGGGGTTTTTTTGGGCAGGATGAGGAGCCCTTCAACCCCGACTACGTGGAGGTCGATCGGATCCTGGACGAGTCGCACAGCGTGGACAAGGACAACGGCGAGGTCGGGCCCGGGACCCCAAAATTGGGGAGTTTTTGGGTCTAGAACCCCAAAATCGGGGATTTTTGAGGGCTCAGAACCACAAAATTGGGGATTTTCGGGGATTTTTGGGGGTTAAGCCCCCAAAATTGGGAGGTGCTGGCTCTAGAACCCCAAAGTTGGGGATTTTCAAGGATTTTCTGAGCCCAGAACCCCAAAACCGAGGATCTCTTTTGGCCAGAACCCCAAAATTGGGGATCAGCTGGGGCTAGAACCCCAAAATGGGGGATTTTTTTTGAGGCTAGAACCCCAAAATCGGGGATTTCCTGGGACTAGAACCCCCCAAATGGGGGTTTTTTTTCTTTTTAGGCTAGAACCCTAAAATTTGCAATTTTTTGGGGCTATCATCTCAAAATTGGGTAATTTCTAAGGTTAGAACCCCGAAATTGGGGATTTCCTGGGGCTAGAACCCCAAATTCAGGGCCTTTCAGGGATTTCTTGGGACTAGAACCCCCAAAATCAGGGAGTTTCGAGGATTTTCTGAGCCTAGAGCCCCAAAATTGAGGAATTCTTTTGGCCAGAACCCCCAAAATTGGGGATTTCCCCAGGGTCTAGAACCCCAAAATCGAGTTTTTTTTCAGGGATATTTCTGGGTCTAGAACCCCCAAAATTGGGAGCTTTAAAGCTTTTTTGGAGCCTAGAACCCCAAATCCGAGGATTTCTTTTGGCCAGAACCCCAAAATCGGGGGTTTTCAGGGATTTCATGGGGTTACCTGTCCAGGTGTGCAGCGTTACCTGGGCAGGTGCAGGGGGCAGGGTTACCTGCCTAGGTATGTCAGTTACCTGCACAGGTGTGTCAGTTACCTGCACAGGTGTGTCCCTACAGCCGGTGGTGTATTACCTGGTGAAGTGGTGCTCGCTGCCCTACGAGGACAGCACCTGGGAGCTGGGCAGGTGCAGGGTTACCTGGGCAGGTGTAGGGGGCAGGGTTACCTGCCCAGGTGTGTCAGTTACCTGCCCAGGTGTGTCAGTTACCTGTCCCCACAGCCGGTGGTGTATTACCTGGTGAAGTGGTGCTCGCTGCCCTACGAGGACAGCACCTGAGGGTTGTGCAGGTGCAGGGTTACCTGGGCAGGTGCAGGGTGCAGGGTTACCTGCCCAGGTGTGTCAGTTACCTGCACAGGTGTGTTCCTACAGCCGGTGGTGTATTACCTGGTGAAGTGGTGCTCGCTGCCCTACGAGGACAGCACCTGGGAGCTGGGCAGGTGCAGGGTTACCTGGGCAGGTGCAGGGTGCAGTGTTACCTGCCCAGGTGTGTCAGTTACCTGCACAGGTGTGTTCCCGCAGCCGGTGGTGTATTACCTGGTGAAGTGGTGCTCGCTGCCCTACGAGGACAGCACCTGGGAGCTGCAGGAGGACGTGGACGAGGCCAAGATCGCCGAGTTCAAGCGGATCCAGGCGCGGCACCCCGAGCTCAAGAGACAGGTGAGGCGCTCACCTGGCTGCCTCACCTGCCTGCCTCACCTGGCTGCCTCACCTGGCTCACTTGGCTGGCTCATTTCTCTTACCTGGCTCACCTGTGTGTATGAGCTGTCTCACCTGTTTGTCTCACCTGTCTGTCTCACCTGTGTGTGTATCACCTGTTTGGCTCACCTGGCTCCCCTGTCTCACCTGTGTCTCACCTGCGTATCTCACCTGCCTGTCTCACTTGTCTCACCTGTCTTGCCTGTCTCACGTGTGTCACTTGTGTGTCTCACCTGTCTCACCTGTCTCACCTGTGTCTCTCACCTGTCTGTATCACCTGTGTGTGTCCCCCATCTCACCTGTCTCACCTGTCTCACCTGTCTCACCTGTTTTACCTGTCTTACCTGTCTCACCTGTCTTGCCTGTCTCACCTGTGTCTCTCGCCTGTCTTAGCTGTCTCACCTGTGTGTTTTACCTGTCTGTCTCACCTGTCTCACATGTATCTCACCTGTGTCTCTCACCTGTCTTACCTGTCTCACCTGTGTACCTCAGCCGTGTATCTCACCTGTCCCATGTGTGTCACCTGTCTGATCTGACTCACCTGTCTCACCTGTGTATCTCACCTGTCTCACCTGTATATCTCACTTGTCTCACCCTGTGTATCTCACTTGTCTAACCCATACCTCACCTGTCTCACCTGTATCTTACCTGTCTCACCTGTATCTCACATATCTCACCTGTACCTCACTTGTCTCACCTGTACCTTACCTGTCTCACCTGTATCTCACATATCTCACCTGTACCTCACCTGTCTCACCTGTATCTCACCTGTCTCACCTGTACCTCACTTGTCTCACTTGTCTCGCCTGTTTCTTTCACCTGTGCCTCACCTGTACCTCACCTGCTTCTCTCACCTGTCTCACCTGTCTCACCTGTCTCACCTGTCTCACCTGTCTCACCTGTCTCACCTGCAGCCACGCCCGCAGGCCGGCGCCTGGAAGAAGCTGGAGGCGTCGCACGAGTACAAGAACCACAACCGGCTGCGGGAGTACCAGCTGGAGGGGGTCAACTGGCTGCTCTTCAACTGGTACAACAGGTGAGCACACCTGGGGACAGGTGAGCACACCTGGGCACTCACCTGGGCACACCTGGGCACTCACCTGGGCACAGCCGCCTGCGGGAGTACCAGCTGGAGGGGGTCAACTGGCTGCTCTTCAACTGGTACAACAGGTGAGCACACCTGGGGACAGGTGAGCACACCTGGGCACACACCTGGGCACACCTGGGTACTCACCTGGGCACACCTGGGCACACCTGGGCACAACCGCCTGCAGGAGTACCAGCTGGAGGGGGTCAACTGGCTGCTCTTCAACTGGTACAACAGGTGAGCACACCTGGGGGCAGGTGAGCACACCTGGGCACACCTGGGCACTCACCTGGGCACACCTGGGCACACCTGGGCATCACCTGGGCACACACACACCTGGGGGCACACCTGTGTACAACAGAACGTCTCATTTGTGGGAATCCATGTTATCCCAGGTGTGTCTCACCTGTCCCAGGTGTGCGTTAGTTGCTTCAGGTGCATCCCAGGTGTGCGTTGTTTTCTCACAGGTGTGTGCGTGCTGGATGTAGCTCAGGTGCACGTTACCTGTCCCAGGTGTACCCCAGGTGTACGTTACCTGCCTCAGGTGTACGTTACCTGTCCCAGGTGTACCCCAGGTGTACGTTACCTGCCTCAGGTGTACGTTACCTGTCCCAGGTGTATCCCCAGTGTAGATTACCTGCCCTAGGCGTAGGTTACCTGTCTCAGGTGTGTGTTACCTGCCCCAGGTGTAAGTTACCTGTCTCAGGTGTAGGTTACCAGTCTCAGGTGTACCCCAGGTATAGGTTACCTACCCCAGGTGTACGTTACCTGTCTCAGGTGGACCCCAGGTGTACGTTACCTGTCCCAGGTGTAGGTTACCTGCCCCAGGTGTAAGTTACCTGTCCCAGGTGTAGGTTACCTGCCCCAGGTATATCCCAGGTGTCTGTTACCTCCCCCAGGTGTAGGTCACCTGTCTCAGGTGTACCCCAGGTGTCTGTTACCTGTCCCAGGTGTAGGTTACTTGTCTCAGCTGTAGGTTACCTGTCTTAGCTGTGTGTTACCTGTCCCAGCTATAGGTTACCTGTCCCAGGTATAGGTTACCTGTCTCAGATGTAGGTTACCTGCCCCAGGTGTCTGTTATCTGTCCCAGGTGTAGGTTCCCTGTCTCAGGTGTGTGTTACCTGTCCCAGGTGTAGGTTACCTGTCTCAGATGTAGGTTACCTGTCTCAGGTGTACCCCAGGTGTGTTCTCACCTGCCGCTCACCTGTCCCGCAGGCAGAACTGCATCCTGGCCGACGAGATGGGGCTGGGCAGGGCTGTCCCTTGTCTCTCAGGTGTACCCCAGGTGTAGGTTACCTGTCTCAGGTGTAGGTTACCTGTCCCAGGTGTGGATTATCTATCTCAGGTGTACCCCAGGTGTACATTACCTGTCTCACCTGGCGCTCACCTGTCCCGCAGGCAGAACTGCATCCTGGCCGACGAGATGGGGCTGGGCAAGACGATCCAGTCGATCGCCTTCCTGCAGGAGGTGCACGGCGCAGGTGTGCGCGGCCCTTACCTGGTGATCGCGCCGCTCTCCACCATCGCCAACTGGGAGCGCGAGTTCGGCACCTGGACCGGCCTCAACACCATCGTCTACCACGGCAGCCTGGCCAGCCGGCAGATGATCCAGCAGTACGAGATGTACTGCAAGGACAGCAAGGTGAGCTCACCTGGGCACACCTGTGCTCACCTGTAACACCTGTGATACACCTGTATGGTGTTATTGTACGTACCTGTGCACACACGGCAGCCTGGCCAGCCGGCAGATGATCCAGCAGTACGAGATGTACTGCAAGGACAGCAAGGTGAGCTCACCTGGGCACACCTGTGCTCACCTGTAACACCTGTGATACACCTGTATGGTGTTATTGTACGTACCTGTGCACACACGGCAGCCTGGCCAGCCGGCAGATGATCCAGCAGTACGAGATGTACTGCAAGGACAGCAAGGTGAGCTCACCTGGGCACACCTGGGCACACCTGTGATACACCTGTATGGTGTTATTGATATACCTGTACACACCTGTGCACACACACCCAACACCATCGTCTACCACGGCAGCCTGGCCAGCCGGCAGATGATCCAGCAGTACGAGATGTACTGCAAGGACAGCAAGGTAACACACCTGGGCACACCTGGGCACACCTGTAACACCTGTATGGTGTTATTGTGTACCTGTATGGCGTTACTGACACACCTGTGCACAGCTGTACACACCTGTGCACACACACGGCAGCCTGGCCAGCCGGCAGGTGATCCAGCAGTACGAGATGTACTGCAAGGACAGCAAGGTAACACACCTGGGCACACCTGGGCACACCTGTATGGTGTTACTGTATACCTGTATGGCGTTACTGACACACCTGTGCACACACACACACGGCAGCCTGGCCAGCCGGCAGATGATCCAGCAGTACGAGATGTACTGCAAGGACGGCAAGGTAACGTTACCTGTGACACACCTGGGCACACCTGTAACACCTGTGATACACCTGTACGGCGTTACTGACACACCTGTACACACACACACACGGCAGCCTGGCCAGCCGGCAGGTGATCCAGCAGTACGAGATGTACTGCAAGGACAGCAAGGTGAGCTCACCTGGGCACACCTGTAACAGCTGTAATGTCTGTAATACACCTGTATGGGATCTGTGATACACCTGTATGGCGTTACTGACACACCTGTGCACACACACACACGGCAGCCTGGCCAGCCGGCAGGTGATCCAGCAGTACGAGATGTACTGCAAGGACAGCAAGGTGAGCTCACCTGGGCATACCTGTGCTCACCTGTAACACCTGTGATACACCTGTATTGTGTTATTGATATACCTGTACACACCTGTACACACACACACACGGCAGCGTGGCCAGCCGGCAGGTGATCCAGCAGTACGAGATGTACTGCAAGGACAGCAAGGTAAAGTTACCTGTGACACACCTGGGCACACCTGTAACACCTGTATGGGATCTGTGATACACCTGTATGGCGTTACTGACACACCTGTGCACACACACACAGCAGCCTGGCCAGCCGGCAGGTGATCCAGCAGTACGAGATGTACTGCAAGGACAGCAAGGTGAGCTCACCTGGGCGCACCTGTGTGGTGGTATTGACACACCTGTGTCTCATCTCTGTCTCGCCTGTGTCTCACCTGCCTCACTTGTATCTCACCTCTCACCTGTCCCTCACCTGTCCCCCCCGCAGGGCCGGCTGATCCCAGGAGCATACAAGTCTGATGCTCACCTGTCCCACCTGTGTCTCACCTGCAGGACTGGCTGTTTCCAGGACCATACAAGTCTGACCCTCACCTGTCTCTCACCTGTCTCACCTGTCTCACCTGCAGGGCCGGCTGATCCCAGGAGCGTACAAGTCCGACCCTCACCTGTCTCACCTGTCTCTCACCTGTGTCTCACCTGTCTCACCTGCAGGGCCGGCTGATCCCAGGTGCGTACAAGTTCGACGCGCTCATCACCACCTTCGAGATGATCCTGAGCGACTGCCCCGAGCTGCGCGAGGTCCAGTGGCGCTGCGTGGTCATCGACGAGGCGCACCGGCTGAAGAACCGGCACTGCAAGCTGCTGGACAGCCTCAAGCACATGGACCTGGTGAGTCTGACACACCTGGGCACACCTGAGATACACCTGGGTACACCTGAGATACACCTGAGTATAGCTGGGATACATGTGGGTACACACCTGATACACCTGGGTCACACTGCCTGAAGAACCGGCACTGCAAGCTGCTGGACAGCCTCAAGCACATGGACCTGGTGAGTTATACCTGAGAGACACACCTGGGCACACCTGGGTACACCTGGGCACACCTGGGCACACCTGGGTACACCTGAGATACAGCTCAGTACATATGGGATACACCTGGGGGGGTTTGGGGTCACACCGCCTCAAGAACCGGCACTGCAAGCTGCTGGACAGCCTCAAACACATGGACCTGGTGAGTCTGACACACCTGGGCACACCTGGGCACACCTGGGATACACCTGAGTATACCTGGGATACACCTGGGGGGGTTTGGGGTCACACCGGCTGAAGAACCGGCACTGCAAGCTGCTGGACAGCCTCAAGCACATGGACCTGGTGAGTCTGGCACACCTGGGCACACCTGGGCACACCTGGGCACACCTGAGATACACCTGGGTATAGCTGGGATACATATGGGTACATACACCTGGGTCACACCGGCTGAAGAACCGGCACTGCAAGCTGCTGGACAGCCTCAAGCACATGGACCTGGTGAGTCTGGCACACCTGGGCACACCTGGGCACACCTGAGATACACCTGGGCACACCTGGGCATACCTGAGTATAGCTGGGATACATATGGGTACATACACCTGGGTCACACCGCCTCAAGAACCGGCACTGCAAGCTGCTGGACAGCCTCAAGCACATGGACCTGGTATGTGGGGCACACCTGGGCACACCTGGGCACACCTGGGTACACCTGAGTGTAGCTGGGATACATATGGGTACATACACCTGGGTCACACCGGCTGAAGAACCGGCACTGCAAGCTGCTGGACAGCCTCAAACACATGGACCTGGTACGTGGGGCACACCTGGGCACACCTGGGCACACCTGGGCACACCTGAGATACACCTGGGCACACCTGAGATACACCTGGGCACACCTGAGATACACCTGAGTATAGCTGGGTACACCTGAGATAGAGCTCAGTACACACCTGATACACCTGGGTCACACCGCCTCAAAAACCGGCACTGCAAGCTGCTGGACAGCCTCAAGCACATGGACCTGGTACGTGGGGCACACCTGGGCACACCTGGGCACACCTGGGTATAGCTGGGATACACCTGGGTACACATCTGATACACCTGGGTACATAGCTGGTACACCTGGGTCACACCGCCTCAAGAACCGGCACTGCAAGCTGCTGGACAGCCTCAAGCACATGGACCTGGTGAGATATACCTGAGACACACCTGGGCACACCTGGGATACACCTGAGTATAGCTGGGATACATGTGGGTACACACCTGATACACCTGGGGGGGTTTGGGGCCACAAACTGGCACTGCAAGCTCACCTGTCTCACCTTTAGGAGAACAAGGTGCTGCTGACGGGCACACCTGTATCTCACCTGTCCCTTACCTGCAGGAGCACAAGGTGCTGCTGACAGGCACACCTGTATCTCACCTGTCCCTCACCTGCAGGAGCACAAGGTGCTGCTGACGGGCACACCTGTATCTCACCTGTCCCTTACCTGCAGGAGCACAAGGTGCTGCTGACGGGCACACCTGTCCCTTACCTGTCTCACCTGTCCCTTACCTGTCTCACCTGCAGGAGCACAAGGTGCTGCTGACGGGCACACCTGTATCTCACCTGTCCCTTACCTGCAGGAGCACAAGGTGCTGCTGACGGGGACCCCCCTGCAGAACCCTGTGTCTCACACCTGTCTCACCTGTCCCTTACCTGTCTCACCTGTAGGAGCACAAGGTGCTGCTGACGGGGACCCCCCTGCAGAACACGGTCGAGGAGCTCTTCAGCCTCCTGCACTTCCTGGAGCCGGCGCAGTTCCCCTCCGAGGCCGAGTTCCTCAAGGACTTCGGGGACCTCAAAACCGAGGAACAGGTGAGTGACACACCTGGGCACACCTGGGATACACCTGGGATACACCTGGGCACACCTGGGATACACCTGGGTACAGCTGGGTACACCTGGGCACACCTGGGTACAGCTGGGTACAGCTGGGATACACCTGGGTACAGCTGGGATACACCTGGGCACACCTGGGTACACATAGATACACCTGGGGCACACCTGGGCACACCTGGGGTACAGCTGGGGCACACCTGGGGCACACCTGGGCACACCTGGGCACACCTGGGGCTGCGCTTCCTGGAGCCGGCGCAGTTCCCCTCCGAGGCCGAGTTCCTCAAGGACTTCGGGGACCTCAAAACCGAGGAGCAGGTGAGTGACACACCTGGGCACACCTGGGCACACCTGGGATACACCTGGGTACAGCTGGGTACACCTGAGATACACCTGAGTACAGCTGGGATACACCTGGGTACACCTGGGATACACCTGGGCACACCTGGGTACACATAGATACACCTGGGCACACCTGGGTACACATAGATACACCTGGGTACAGCTGGGATACACTTGGGTACAACTGGGATACACCTGGGCACACCTGGGTACACCTGAGATACACCTGAGTACAGCTGGGATACACCTGGGTACAACTGGGATACACCTGGGCACACCTGGGATACACCTGGGCACACCTGGGCACACAGGTGCAGTGCAGGCACATATAGGTACAATACAGGTACATACAGGTACCATACAGGTGTGCTCTCACCTGCACAGGTACAGAAGCTCCAAGCCCTGCTGAAGCCGATGATGCTGCAGGGTGTTACAGGTGCTATAGAGGCACACACAGGTGCACACAGGTATAATACCTATACAATAGAGGTACATACAGGTACCATACAGGTGTGCTGTGGTTACCTGCGCAGGTGCAGAAGCTCCAAGCCCTGCTGAAGCCGATGATGCTGCGGTGTAGGTGCAGTTCAGACTCATATAAGTGCACACAGGTGCAGTACAGGTGCAGTACAGGTACAATACAAGTACATACAGGTACCATACAGGTGTGCTGTGGTTACCTGCGCAGGTGCAGAAGCTGCAGGCGCTGCTGAAGCCGATGATGCTGCAGGGTGTTACAGGTGCTATAGAGGCGCACACAGGTGCAGTGCAGGTGCACACAGGCACAGACAGGTACAGTACAGGTACAGTACAGGTGTGTCACAGGTGTGCTCTCACCTGCACAGGTGCAGAAGCTGCAGGCGCTGCTGAAGCCGATGATGCTGCACTGTAGGTGCAGTTCAGACACACACAGGTGCAGTACAGGTACAGTACAGGTACATACAGGTGTGCTCTCACCTGCACAGGTGCAGAAGCTGCAGGCCCTGCTGAAGCCGATGATGCTGCAGTGTAGGTGCAGTTCAGACACAAATAGACACACACAGGTACAATACAGGTACAATACAGGTACATACAGGTACCATACAGGTGTGCTGTGGTTACCTGCACAGGTACAGAAGCTGCAGGCGCTGCTGAAGCCGATGATGCTGCAGTGTAGGTGCAGTACAGGTGCAGTTCAGACACACACAGGTGCACACAGGTACAATACAGGTACAATACAGGTCCGTACAGGTACCATACAGGTGTGCTCTCACCTGTCCAGGTGCAGAAGCTGCAGGCTCTCCTGAAGCCGATGATGCTGCACTGTAGGTGCAGTACAGGCACACACAGGTGCGCACAGGTGCAGTACAGGTGCACATAGGTACAATACAGGTACAGTACAGGTGTGTCACAGGTGTGCTGTGGTTACCTGTCCAGGTACAGAAGCTCCAAGCCCTGCTGAAGCCGATGATGCTGCGGCGGCTGAAGGAGGACGTGGAGAAGAACCTGGCGCCCAAGCAGGAGACCATCATCGAGGTGGAGCTGACCAACGCGCAGAAGCGGCTCTACCGCGCCATCCTGGAGCGCAACTTCGCTTACCTGGCCAGGGGGGCGGGGCACGGCAACGTCCCCAACCTGCTCAACACCATGATGGAGCTGCGCAAGTGCTGCAACCACCCCTACCTCATCAACGGTGAGTGTGCACCTGGGAACGCACCTGGGCACACCTGGGGATACACCTGGGTACACCTGGGTACATAACTGATACACCTGGGTACACCTGGGTACATAACTGATACACCTGGGCACACATAGATACACCTGGGCAGTGCTGCAACCACCCCTACATCATCAATGGTGAGTGTGCACCTGGGAACGCACCTGGGCACACCTGGGTACACCTGGGGATACACCTGGGTACACATAGATACACCTGGGTACATAACTGATACACCTGGGTACACCTGGGTACGTAACTGATACACCTGGGCAGTGCTGCAACCACCCCTACCTCATCAACGGTGAGTGAGCACCTGGGAACGCACCTGGGCACACCTGGGCACACCTGGGGATACACCTGGGTACATAACTGATACACCTGGGCAGTGCTGCAACCACCCCTACCTCATCAACGGTGAGTGTGCACCTGGGAACGCACCTGGGCACACCTGGGTACACCTGGGCACACCTGGGGATACACCTGGGCACACCTGGGGATACACCTGGGTACATAACTGATACACCTGGGCAGTGCTGCAGCCACCCCTACCTCATCAACGGTGAGTGTGCACCTGGGAACGCACCTGGGCACACCTGGGTACACCTGGGGATACACCTGGATACATATCTCATACACCTGGGCACACCTGGGCACACATAGATACACCTGGGCAGTGCTGCAACCACCTCTACCTCATCAACGGTGAGCGCACCTGGGCACACCTGGGCACACCTGGGGATACACCTGGGGATACACCTGGGGATACACCTGGGAGCACACAGAGATACACCTGCTGTTCACCTGGTGTCAGTGACCGTCAGTGACGGTCAGTGATGGTCAGCGGTGCTCACCTGGGACAGATGTCAGTGATGGTCAGTGACGGTCAGTGATGGTCAGTGATGGTCAGTGATGGTCAGCGGTGCTCACCTGGGACAGGTGTCGGTGACGGTCAGTCACGGTCAGTGGTGCTCACCTGTGCAGGTGCAGAGGAACAGATCGTGGCGGAGCTCCGCGCCCAGCTGGGCTCAGTGGGGGGGGTCACACAGACATTGCAGTGATGGTCACTGATGGTCACTCACAGTTAATGGTGGTTAATGACCATTACCTGTCCCACCTGTCTCACCTGTCTCACCTGTGCAGGTGCAGAGGAACAGATCGTGGCGGAGCTCCGCGCCCAGCTGGGCTCAGTGGGGGGGTCACACAAAGGTTCCAATGATGGTCACTGATGGTCACTCATGGTCACTCACAGTTAATGACCATTACCTGTCTCACCTGTCTGTCTCACCTGTGCAGGTGCTGAGGAGCAGGTTGTCGCAGAGCTCCGTGCCCAGCTGGGCTCAGTGGGGGGGTCAGACAGACATTGCAGTGATGGTCACTGATGGTCACTGATGGTCACTGTTGTTCAATGACAGTCACTGACAGTTACCTGTCTCACCTGTCTCACCTGTGCAGGTGCAGAGGAGCAGATCGTGGTGGAGCTCCGCGCCCAGCTGGGCTCAGTGGGGGGGTCACACAGACATTCCAGTGATGGTCACTGATGGTCACTGTTGTTCAATGACAGTCACTGACAGTTACCTGTCTCACCTGTCTCACCTGTCTCACCTGTACAGGTGCAGAGGAGCAGATCGTGGCGGAGCTCCGCGCCCAGCTGGGCTCAATGGGGGGGTCACACAGACATTGCAGTGATGGTCACTGATGGTCACTCATGGTCACTGTTGATCACTGACGGTTACCTGTCTCACCTGTCTCACCTGTACAGGTGCAGAGGAGCAGATCGTGGCAGAGCTCCGCGCCCAGCTGGGTTCCCCCGCGCCGCCGGACCTGGCGCTGCAGGCGCTGGTGCGCTCGGCCGGCAAGCTGGTGCTGCTGGACAAGCTGCTGCCCCGGCTGCGCGCCGGCGGCCACAAGGTGCTGGTCTTCTCGCAGATGGTCAGGTGCCTGGACATCCTGGAGGATTACCTGATCCAGAAACGGTGAGGGAAATTTGGGGGGAAAAACCGGGAATTTGGGAAAAAACGAAAAAATGGAATTATGGGGAAAAATGGCAAAAATGACAAAAATAGGAAAAAATGGAGAAAAATGGGGAATGGGAAACAGGAGTGCAGGTGAGGCGGTGCCTGGACATGCTGGAGGGTTACCTGAGCCAGAAAAGGTGAGCGGGGGGTTTGGGGGGAAAAACCGGGAATTTGGGAAAAAATGAAAAAATGGCAAAAATGGCAAAAACGGGAAAAATATCAAAAATGGGAAAAAACGGGGAAAATGGGAAATGGGAGCGCAGGTGAGGCGGTGCCTGGACATCCTGGAGGGTTACCTGAGCCAGAAACGGTGAGCGGGGAAATTTGGGGGGAAAAACGGGGAAATTGGGAAAAAATGAAAAATGTGAAATATGGGAAATATGGGAAATGTGGGGTTTGGGGGAATTGGGGAAATGGGGGATGGGAGCACAGGTGCCTGGACATCCTGGAGGATTACCTGATCCAGAAACGGTGAGCGGGGAAATTTGGGGGGAAAAACGGGGAAATTGGGAAAAAACCAAAAATGGTAAAAATGGGGATAAATGGGAAATAATGGGAAATGTGGGGTTTGGGGAAATTGGGGAGACGGGGGATGGGAGCGCAGGTGAGGCGGTGCCTGGACATCCTGGAGGGTTACCTGAGCCAGAAAAGGTGAGCGGGGAAATTTGGGGGGAAAAACGGGGAAATTGGGAAAAAACCAAAAATGGTAAAAATGGGGATAAATGGGAAATAATGGGAAATGTGGGGTTTGGGGGAATTGGGGAAATGGGGGATGGGAGCGCAGGTGCCTGGACATCCTGGAGGATTACCTGATCCAGAAACGGTGAGCAGGGGGTTTGGGGGGAAAAACGGGGAAATTGGGAAAAAACGAAAAAATTGAAAAACGGGAAAAAATGGGGAAAAATGGAGAAAAATGGGGAATGGGAAACAGGAGTGCAGGTGGGGCAGTGCCTGGATATCCTGGAGGGTTACCTGATCCAGAAACGGTGAGCGGGGAAATTTGGGGGGAAAAACCGGGAATTTGGGAAAAAATGAAAAAATTGAAATATGGGAAAAATGGGGAAAAATGGGGGAAAACGGGGAAAATGGGAAATGGGAGCACAGGTGAGGCAGTGCCTGGACATGCTGGAGGGTTACCTGAGCCAGAAAAGGTGAGCGGGGATTTTGGGGGGAAAAATGGGGAATTTGGGAAAAAATGAAAAATGGAATTATGGGGAAAAATGGGGAAAAATGGGGGAAAACGGGGAAATGGGAAACAGGAGTGCAGGTGAGGCGGTGCCTGGACATCCTGGAGGATTACCTGATCCAGAAACGGTGAGGGAAATTTGGGGGGAAAAACGGGGAATTTGGGAAAAAACGAAAAATGTGAAAAATGGGAAATATGGGAAATGTGGGGTTTGGGGGAATTGGGGAAATGGGGGATGGGAGCACAGGTGCCTGGACATCCTGGAGGATTACCTGATCCAGAAACGGTGAGCGGGGAAATTTGGGGGGAAAAACGGGGAATTTGGGAAAAAATGAAAAAATGGAATTATGGGGAAAAATGGCAAAAATGACAAAACTAGGAAAAAATGGAGAAAAATGGGGAATGGGAAACAGGAGTGCAGGTGGGGCGGTGCCGGGACATGCTGGAGGATTACCTGAGCCAGAAACGGTGACGGAAATTTGGGGGGAAAAACGGGGAAATTGGGAAAAAACGAAAAAATTGAAATCTGGGGAAAAATGGGGAAAAATGGAGAAAAATGGGAAATGGGGGATGGGAGCACAGGTGCCGGGACATCCTGGGGGGTTACCTGATCCAGAAAAGGTGAGCGGGGGTTTTGGGGGGAAAAACGGGGAATTTGGGAAAAAATGAAAAAATTGAAAAACAGGAAAAAATGGGGGAAAACGGGGAAAATGGGGGGTGGGAGCGCAGGTGGGGCAGTGCCTGGAGATCCTGGAGGGTTACCTGATCCAGAAACGGTGAGCGGGGAAATTTGGGGTGAAACACTGAGAAATTGGGGAAAAAAACACCTGAGCAGGTGTGCACCCCTCACCTGTCCCCAGATGTCCCCCCCGAACAGGTGTGTGCCCCTTACCTGTCCCCAGGTACCCCAACCCCCCCATGACCAGGTGTGTTCCTCCCCGACCAGGTGTCTCCCCCCAACCAGGTGTGCCCCTTACCTGTCCCCAGGTACCTGTCCCAGGTGTGTCCCCCCCTGACCAGGTGTGCCCCTTACCTGTCCCCAGGTGTGTCCCCCCCTTTAACCAGGTGTGCGCCCCCCTCACCTGTCCCCAGGCACCTGTCCCCAGGTGTGCCCCCCTGACCAGTGTGCCCCTTACCTGTCCCCAGATGTGCCTCCCTGACCAGGTGTCCCCTCTGACCAGGTGTGTGCCCCTTACCTGTCCCCAGGTGTGTCCCCCCCTTTAACCAGGTGTGTGCCCCTCACCTGTCCCCAGGTACGCCAACCCCCCCATGACCAGGTGTGTCCCTCCCTGACCAGGTGTCCCCTCTGACCAGGTGTGTGCCCCTTACCTGTCCCCAGGTGTCCCCCCCCTTTAACCAGGTGTGTGCCCCTTACCTGTCCCCAGGTACCCCAACCCCCCCATGACCAGGTGTGTTCCTCCCCGACCAGGTGTCTCCCCCCAACCAGGTGTGCCCCTCACCTGTCCCCAGGTGTGTCCCCCCCTTTAACCAGGTGTGCGCCCCCCTCACCTGTCCCCAGGTACCCCTACGAGCGCATCGACGGGCGGGTGCGGGGGAACCTGCGGCAGGCGGCCATCGACCGCTTCAGCCGGCCGGACTCGGACCGCTTCGTCTTCCTGCTGTGCACGCGCGCCGGCGGCCTGGGCATCAACCTGACCGCCGCCGACACCTGCATCATCTTCGACTCCGACTGGAACCCCCAGAACGACCTCCAGGTGGGCTTGGGGCACCTGGGATCACCTGGGATGGGATCTACCAAGGGTTTGGGGTCATGGGGTGGGGCTGGGCATCACACCTGCATCATCTTCGACTCCGACTGGAACCCCCAGAACGACCTCCAGGTGGGCTCGGGGCACCTGGGATGGGGTCTACCAAGGGTTTGGGGACGTGGGATGGGGTCTACCAGGGGTTTGGGGGACCTGGGATGGGGTCTGCCAGGGGTTGGGGGACCTGGGATGGGGTCTGCCAGGGGTTGGGGGACGTGGGATGGGGTCTGCCAGGGGTTGGGGGACGTGGGATGGGGTCTACCAAGGGTTTGGGGACATGGGATGAGGTTTGGGGTCATGGGATTGGATCTACCAAGGGTTTGGGGGACCTGGGATGGAGTCTACCAGGGGTTTGGGGACGTGGGATGGGGTCTACCAGGGGTTGGGGGACCTGGGATGGGGTCTGCCAGGGGTTGGGGGACGTGGGATGGGGTCTACCAAGGGTTTCAGGTCATGGAGTTGGGTCTACCAAGGGTTTGGGGTCATGGAGTTGGGTCTACCAAGGGTTGAAGGTCATGGGTGGGATCTATCAAGGGTTGGAGGTCATGGGATGGGATCTACCAAGGGTTTCAGGTCATGGAGGTGGATCTACCGAGGGTTTCAGGTGATGAGATGGGGTTTGGGGTCATGGATGGGATCTATCAAGGGTTTGGGGTCATGGAGGTGGATCTACTGAGGGTTTCAGGTCATGGAGGTGGATCTACCGAGGGTTTGGTGTCTTGGGATGGGATCCACCAAGGGTTTGGGGTCATGGAGGTGGATCTACCAAGGGTTTCAGGTCAGGGATGGGATTTGGGGTCATGGATGGGATCTATCAAGGGTTGGAGGTCATGGGTTTGGATCTACCGAGGGTTTTGGGTCATGGGGTGGGGCTGGCCATCAGCCTGATGGCCGCCGACTCCTGCGTCATCTTTGACTCTGACTGGAACCCCCAGAATGATCTCCAGGTGGACTTTGGGGACCTGGGATGGGGTCTACCAAGGGTTTCAGGTCATGGAGTTGGGTCTGCCAAGGGTTTGGGGTCACAGGATGAGGTTTGGAGGTCACAGATGGGATCTACCAAAGTTTGGAGATCATGGAGATAGATCTACGAAGGATTTAGGGTCATGGGATGGGATCTACCAAGGGTTTGGGGTCGTGGGTTTGGATCTACCAAGGGTTTGGGGTCATGGAGGTGGATCTACCAAGGGTTTGGGGTCATGGAGGTGGATCTACCAAGGGTTTGGGGTCATGGAGGTGGATCTACCAAGGGTTTGGGGTCATGGGATGGGATCTACCAAGGGTTTGGGGTCCTGGGGTGGGGTTTAGGACCATTGGGTGGGATCTACCAAGGGCTTGAGGTCATGGAGGTGGATCTACCAAGGGTTTGAGATCATGGATGGAATCTACCAAGGCTTTAGGGTCATGGGATGGGATCTCCCCAGGGTTTGGGCTCCCGGCCAGGAGCTCCCGCGGGCCGTGCTCCCAGGGGTGACCGCGGTGGGGCCGGCTGTCCCGGTGGCCCGTCCCACCCCGTGTCCCCCCCCCCCCGTGTGCAGGCGCAGGCGCGGTGCCACCGCATCGGGCAGAGCAAGGCGGTGAAGGTCTACCGGCTGATCACGCGCAACTCCTACGAGCGCGAGATGTTCGACAAGGCCAGCCTGAAGCTGGGCCTGGACAAGGCCGTGCTGCAGTCCATGAGCGGCCGCGAGGGCAGCATCCCGGGGGTCAGTCCGGGGACACCGGGGACACCGGGGTCATCAGGGTCATTGGGGGGACCAAGGCCACCAGGGCCACCAGGGGCATTGGGGGTCATCTGGGGCATCGGAGCCACCAGGGCCACCAGGGGTCATTGGGGTCATCAGGGCCACCAGGGTCACCAGGGGTATAGGGGTCATCAGGGGCATCAGGGGAGCCACGATCACCAGGGCCACCAGGGGCATCTGGGACATCGGGGCCACCAGGGGTCATCTGGGACATCGGGGCCACCAGGGCCACCAGGGGGACCAGGGGCACCAGGGTCATCAGGGTCATCAGGGCCACCAGGGTCATTGGGGGTCATCTGGGACATCGCGGGGACCAAGGCCACAAGGGCCACCAGGGTCATCAGGGCCACCATGGTCATTGGGGGGACCAAGGCCACCAGGGTCATCAGGGGCATCAGGGACATCAAGGCCACCAGGGGCATTGGGGGTCATCTGGGACATCGGGGCCATCAGGGTCATCGGGGGGACCAAGGCCACCAGGGCCACCAGGGGAGCCACGATCACCAGGGGCATCAGGGGCATCAGGACCACCAGGGTCATTGGGGGCATCAGGGTCATCAGGGCAACCATGGCCACCAGGGTCATTGGGGGCATCGGGGTCACCAGGGGGACATCAGAGCCACCAGGGCCACCAGGGGGACCAGGATCATCAGGGTCATCAGGGCCACCACGGCCACCAGGGGCATCGGGGTCATTGGGGGGACATCAGAGCCCCCAGGGTCATCAGGGGGACCAAGGCCACCAGGGCCACCAGGGGAGCGAGGGTCATCAGGGTCATCAGGGGGACCAGGGGCATCGGGGTCATTGGGGTCACCAGGGGGACATCAGAGTTTGGGTTGAGGTTCTCCAGGTTGAGGTTCTCCAGGTCAGGTCCCCAGGCCAGGTTCTCCTCCCTGACGTTCTCCAGGTCAGGTTCTCCAGGTCATGTTCTCCAGGTTGAGGTTCTCCAGGTTGAGGTTCTCCAGGTTGAGGTTCTCCACACCAGGTTCTCCAGGTTGAGGTTCTCCAGGTTGGGGTTCTCCACACCAGGTTCTCCACACCAGGTTCTCCAGGCTGAGGTTCTCCAGGTTGAGGTTCTCCAGGTTGAGGTTCTCCAGGTTGGGGTTCTCCAGGTCAGGTTCTCCAGGTTGGGGTTCTCCAGGCCAGGTTCCCCAGGTGGGGTTTTTGGGTCCGTGGGCCTCCCCTGCCCCACCTGACCCCCCCAGGTGTCCCTCCCGTCCCACCTGCAGATCCAGCAGTTCTCCAAGAAGGAGATCGAGGACCTGCTGCGCAAGGGCGCCTACGCCGCCATCATGGACGAGGACGACGAGGGCGCCAAGTTCTGCGAGGAGGACATCGAGCAGATCCTGCTGCGGAGGAGCACCACCATCACCATCGAGAGCGAGGGCAAGGGCTCCACCTTCGCCAAGGTGAGCGCACCTGGGGGACAGGTGTGACAGGTGTGGGACCTGGGACAGGTGAGCACACCTGGACAGGTGGGACAGGACAGGTGAGGGACCTGGGGCAGCACCACCATCACCATCGAGAGCGAGGGCAAGGGCTCCACCTTCGCCAAGGTGAGCACGGACAGGTGAACACACCTGGGGCAGGTGGGACAGGTGTGGGACCTGGGGCAGCACCACCATCACCATCGAGAGCGAGGGCAAGGGCTCCACCTTCGCCAAGGTGAGCACAGGTGGGACAGGTGAGCGCACCTGGGGCAGGTGAGCACACCTGGGGCAGGTGTGGGACCTGGGGCAGGTGGGACAGGTGTGGGACCTGGGGCAGGTGTGGGGCAGCACCACCATCACCATCGAGAGCGAGGGCAAGGGCTCCACCTTCGCCAAGGTGAGCACAGGTGGGACAGGTGTGACAGGTGTGGGACCTGGGACAGGTGGGACAGGACAGGTGAGCACACCTGGGACAGGTGAACTGACCTGGGGAACAGGTGGGACAGGTGTGGGGCAGCACCACCATAACCATCGAGAGTGAGGGCAAGGGCTCCACCTTCGCCAAGGTGAGCACAGGTGGGACAGGTGAGCACACCTGGGGCAGGTGTGGGACAGGTGTGGGACAGGTGTGGGACAGGTAGGACAGGTGAGGGGTAGGTGGCGACAGGTGTGCTGGGGGGCAGGGGCGGTCCTGAGGGAGGTTCAGGTGTGTTCAGGTGCTGAGTGACTCCTCCCAGCTGAGCACAGGTGAGCACAGAGGTGCGCCCAGGTGTGCCCAGGTGTTCACTGCCCACTCACAAGTGAGCCCAGGTGAGCACACAGGTGCGCCCAGGTGCGCCCAGGTGCTGACCGCCCGCTCCCAGGTGAGCACACAGGTGCACCCAGGTGAGCGCTCAGGTGTGCCCAGGTGCGCCCAGGTGCTGACTGCCCGCTCCCAGGTGAGCACAGATGAGCACACAGGTGCACGCAGGTGAGCGCTCAGGTGCGCCCAGGTGAGCGCCCAGGTGTGCCCAGGTGCTGACTGCCCGCTCCCAGGTGAGCACAGATGAGCACACAGGTGCACACAGGTGAGCACACAGGTGCGCCCAGGTGTGCCCAGGTGCTGACGGCCCCTCCCCCCCCAGGCCAGCTTCGTGGCCTCCGAGAACCGCTCGGACATCGCGCTGGACGACCCCAACTTCTGGCAGAAATGGGCCAAGAAGGCCGAGCTGGACCTGGAGCTGCTCAACAGCAAGGTGAGCGCACCTGGGACAGGTGAGACGCACCTGGGGCAGGGGAGGGACACACCTGGGACAGGTGGGATACGCTTGGGCAGGTGAGGGATACACCTGGGGTCACACCTGGGATGCACCTGCGAAAGGTGAGGGACACACCTGGGATACAGCTGGGATACACCTGGGGCAGGTGAGGGACTCACCTGTGCACACCTGGGTGGGGCTGTGGCCGGAGGCGCTGCCCGTGCTCAGTGTCCATCCCTCACTGACCTTTGACCTCTGTCCGTCACTGACCGTCCCTGTGTCCATCCGGTCCTCTGACCTTTGCCCCCAGAACACGCTGGTCATCGACACCCCGCGTGTCCGGCGCCAGACTGACTGCTGACCCCTGACCCCTGACCTGTGTTACCTGTGTCTCACCTGTCTCACCTGTCTCTCACCTGTGTGACCTTTGACCCCCAGAACACGCTGGTGATCGACACCCCCCGTGTCCGGCGCCAGACTGACCTCTGACCTGTGTTACCTGTCTCACCTGTATCTCACCTGTATCTCACCTGTGTGCCCCCCAGAACACGCTGGTGATCGACACCCCCCGTGTCCGGCGCCAGACTGACCCCTGACCTGTGTTACCTGTGTTACCTGTGTTACCTGTGTCTCACCTGTGTCTCACCTGTCTCACCTGTGTCTCACCTGTCTCTCACCTGTGCCCCCCAGAACATGCTGGTGATCGACACGCCCCGTGTCCGGCGCCAGACTGACCCCTGACCTGTGTTACCTGTGTTACCTGTCTCACCTGTCTCACCTGTTTGACCCCAGAACACGCTGGTGATCGACACGCCCCGTGTCCGGCGCCAGACTGACCTCTGACCTGTGTTACCTGTGTTACCTGTGTCTCACCTGTATCTCACCTGTATCTCACCTGTCTCACCTGTCTCACCTGTCTCTCACCTGTGTCTCACCTGTCTCTCACCTGTTTGACCCCCAGAACACGCTGGTGATCGACACGCCCCGTGTCCGGCGCCAGACTGACCTCTGACCTGTGTTACCTGTGTTACCTGTGTTACCTGTATCTCACCTGTCTCACCTGTCTCTCACCTGTCCCCCCAGAACACGCTGGTGATCGACACGCCCCGTGTCCGGCGCCAGACACGCCATTTCTCGGCGCTGCGGGACGATGACCTGGTGGAGTTCTCGGACCTGGACAGCGACGACGACCTCGAGCGGCCGGAGCGGGACCGGGACCGGGAGCGGGACAGGGACAGGGACAGGGACAGGGACAGGGACAGGGACAGGGACCGGACAGCGCGGCCGCGCCGCGGCCACCAGCCCGCCGGACAGCCCGGCGCTCAGCAGCAGCAGAGTGGCCAGGGCAGCGGTCAGCAGCCCAGCGGTCAGTCCGGCAGTGGTCAGCCCGGCAGTGGTCAGTCCGGCGCTCAGCCGGCGCCTCCGGCCGCCCCCCAGGGCTTCGGCCGCAGCGACTGCGTCCGGGTGGAGCGGCACCTGATGGTCTACGGGTGCGTGACCCCGGCGTGAGCCCGGTGTGACCCCTGTGTCACCTGTCTCACCTGTGTCTCACCTGTGTTACCTGTCTCACCTGTGTTACCTGTGTCTCACCTGTCTCACCTGCGTTACCTGTGTTACCTGTCTCACCTGTGTTACCTGTGTCTCACCTGTCTCACCTGTTACCTATGTCTCACCTGTGGTACTTGTGTTACCTGTCTCACCTGTGTTACCTGTGTTACCCAACTCACCTGTGTTACTTGTATCTCATCTGTTTCATCTGTGTTAATCTGTGTCTCTCCTGTCTCACCTGTTACCTGTGTCTCACCTGTGTTACCTGTCTCACCTGTGTTACCCGTGTTACCCAACTCACCTGTGGTACCTGTTTCACCTGTGTTACTTTTATCTCACCTGTGTTACCTGTCTCACCTGCATTACCTATGTCTCACTTGTCTCATCTGTCTCACCTGTGTTACTTGTGTTATTTGTCTCATCTGTGTTACCTGTGTCTCACCTGTGTTACCTGTCTTACCTATGTTACCTGTATATCTCCTGTCTCACCTGTGTTACCTGTCTCACCTGAGTTACCTGTATCTCACCTGTCTCACCTGTCCCCCAGGTGGGGTCGCTGGCGGGAGCTGCCCGCGCCGGCTGTCCGAGCACAGTGTCACTGACCCCTGTAACCCCTGTGTTACCTGCATTACCTGTGTTACCTGTCTCTCACCTGTCTCACCTGTATCTCACCTGTGCAGGTGGGGTCGCTGGCGGGAGCTGACCGCCTCCCGCTGCCCGCGCCGTCTGTCCGAGCGCGAGGCCGAGGCGGTGGCCAGAGCCATCCTGCTCTTCTGCCTCCTGCACTTCCGGGGGGACGCGGCCACGCGGGAGCTCACCTGGGCACTGATCGCACCTGGGGGCAGCAACGGGCGTGTCCGGCACACACCTGGGGGAACAGGTGAGTACCTGGGGGTGCAGGTAAAGGGGGTACAGAGCACCTGGGGTCAGTACCTGTGCCTGCACCTGGGCACTGATCGCACCTGGGGGCAGCAACGGGCGTGTCCGGCACACACCTGGGGGAACAGGTGAGTACCTGGGGGTGCAGGTAAAGGGGGTACAGAGCACCTGGGGTCAGTACCTGTGTGTGAACCTGGGGACCTGGGATTGCACCTGGGCACTGATCGCACCTGGGGGCAACAGGCGTGTCCGGCACACACCTGGGGGAACAGGTGAGTGTTTGGGGTCAGTACCTGTGCCTGCACCTGGGCGCTGATCGCACCTGGGGGCAGCAACGGGCGTGTCCGGCACACACCTGGGGGAACAGGTAAGGGGTTACAGAACACCTGGGGTCAGTACCTGTGCCTGCACCTGGGCACTGATCGCACCTGGGGGGCAACGGGCGTGTCCGGCACACACCTGGGGGAACAGGTGAGTACCTGGGAACACCTGGGAGTGCAGGTGAGGGGGTACAGAGCACCTGGGGGCACCTGGGAGGGGTCTGGGAAGACCTGGGCCTGGCACCTGCCAGGAACGGCTGCACCCGGCCCACACCTGGGCACACAGGTGAGGAGCACCTGGGGACACCTGGGAGGGCATTGGGGGACACCTGTGCCCGGGGTTGGGGTCGGTTCCGCTGGATTTGATTGAATTTGGGTGAATTTTGGTGAATTTGGGGTGAATTTGGGTGATTTTGGGGTGGATTTGGGTGATTTTGGGGTGGATTTGGGTGGATTTGGGTGATTTTGGGGTGGATTTGGGTGATTTTGGGTGAATTTGGGGTGGATTTGGGTGATTTTGGGGTGGATTTGGGTGGATTTGGGTGATTTTGGGGTGATTTTGGGGTGAATTTGGGCAATTTTGGGGTGATTGTGGGGTGGATTTGGCTGATTTTGGGATGGATTTGGGCGGATTTGGGGTTCCCATGTCAGGATTTTGGCTGATTTTGGGTTGAATTTGGGCGATTTTGGGTCGGCAGGCTCGCCGTGCCCCCCTCCCCCGCGGGGCCGGAAGGGCCGGAAGGCGCCGAAGGTTCCGGAAGCTCCGGGGGCCGAGTGGCTGCGGCGCCACAACCCCGAGGGGCTCCTGCAGGACGAGGGGTACCGGAGACACCTGCGGCACACCTGCAGCAAGTGAGGCACCACACCTGGGCAGGGGCACCTGGGGGGGTTGGGGAGTTTGGGGGGATTTTTCGGGATTTTTTTGGGATTTTTGGGGGATTTTTTGGGGATTTTTTGGGAATTTTTTGGGGATTTTTTGGGGATTTTTTGGGGATTTTTTGGAAATTTTTTAGGATTTTTTTGGGGATTTTTTGGGGATTTTTTGGGAATTTTTTAGGATTTTTTGGGATTTTTTGGGGATTTTTGGGGGATTTTTTGGGAATTTTTTAGGATTTTTTGGGATTTTTTGGGGATTTTTGGGGGATTTTTTGGGATTTTTTGGGGATTTTTTTGGGGATTTTTTTGGGGGATTTTTTTGGGATTTTTTGGGATTTTTTTGGGATTTCTTGGGATTTTTTGGGGATTTTTTTTAGGATTTTTTTGGATTTTTTTTTCGATTTTTCTGGGATTTTTCGGGATTTTTTTGGGATTTTTTGGGGGGTTTTTTGGGGATTTTTTTGGATTTTTTGGGGGATTTTTTGGGATTTTTTGGGGATTTTTGGGGCATTTTTTAGGATTTTTTTGGGGGCTACCGGCGGCACCTGCGGCACACCTGCAGCAAGTGAGGCCGCGCACCTGGGCGGGGGCACCTGGGGGGGTTTGGGGGGAATTGGGGATTTTTGGGATTTTTTTGGGATTTTTTTCGGATTTTTTTTGATTTTTCGGTGTTTTTTTTAGGATTTTTTTGGAATTTTTTTTTCGATTTTTCGGGGTTTTTTGGGGGATTTTTTTGGGATTTTTTTCTGAATTTTTTGGGGATTTTTGGGGGGGTTTTTTTTTATTTTTTGGGGTTTTTTTTTATTTTTTGGGGGGATTTTTTTTATTTTTGGGGGATTTTTTTGTTTTTTGTTTTTTTTTTTTTGGGTTTTTGGCGATTTTTTGGTTTTTTTTTGGGGGATTTTTTGGGGGATATTTTGGGATTTCTGTGGGAGGTTTTTGGCATTTTGAGGGGGATTTTTTGGGGATTTTTTGGGATTTTCGTGGGGATTTTTTGGGATGCTTTTGGGATTTTTCTGGGATTTTTTGGGGTTCCTGATCCAATTTTGGGTTTTTTTGGGGTGATTTTGGCTGATTTTGGGGTGATTTTGGGTGATTTTAGGGGTTTTTTGGGTGATTTTGGGGTGATTTTGGCTGATTTTGGGCTGTTTTTTAGGCTGCTGCTGCGGGTGCGGCTGCTGCAGTTCCTGGGTTGATTTTTGGGGTTATTTGGGGTTTTTTTGGAGTTTTTTGGGTTTTTTTGGGGTTCCCGACCCAATTTTGGGGTTTTTTGGGGTGATTTTGGGGTGATTTTGGCTGATTTTGGCTGATTTTGGCTGTTTTTCCCAGGCTGCTGCTGCGGGTGCGGCTGCTGCAGTTCCTGGGTTGATTTTTGGGGTTATTTGGGGGGTTTTGGGGGTTTTTTGGGGTTTTCCTGGGTGTTTTTTGGGGTTTTTGGGGGTTCCCGAGCCGATTTTGGGGTGATTTTGGCTGATTTTGGCTGATTTTGGGTGTTTTTGGGCTGTTTTTCCCAGGCTGCTGCTGCGGGTGCGGCTGCTGCAGTTCCTGCGCCAGGAGGTGATCGGGGACCAGGCCGAGAAGGTTCTGGGCGGGGCCAGCGCCAGGTGAGGCCGATTTGGGGAGAAATTCGGGGATTTTGGGGCCGGGGGGGGGGGGGCTGACCCCGGTTTGGGGGTCCCTGACCCTGATTTTGGGGCCTTTGACCCCGTTTTTGGGGACCCTGACCCCGTTTTTGGGGCTCTGACCCCGTTTTTGGGGTCCCTGAGTCCATTTTTGGGGTTTCTCTTCCCATTTTTGGGGTCCCTGACCTCAATTTTTGGGGTCCCTGAGCCCGATTTTGGGGCCCTCTCCCTGTTTTTAGGTCCCTGACCCCATTTTTGGGGTCTCCGATCCCATTTTTTGGGGTTCCTCTCCCATTTTTGGGGTCCCTGACCCCGTTTTCCATGTCCCTGACCCCATTTTTGGGGTTTCTCCTCCATTTTTTGGATCCCTGATCCCATTTTTGGGGTCCCTGACCCTGATTTTGGGGCCCTTGACCCCGTTTTTGGGGTCCCTGACCCCATTTCTGGATCCCTGATCCCATTTTTGGGGTTTCTCAGCCCAATTTGGGGTCCCTTCCCTCACTTTTCGGGTCCCTCTCACATTTTTGGGGTCCCTCTCCCCATTTTTTGGATCCCTGATCCCATTTTTGGGGACCCTGACCAATTTTTGGGGTCCCTCCTTCATTTTTGGGGCCCCTCTCCCCATTTCCTGTGTCCCTGATCCCAATTTTGGGGTCCCTTCCTTCGTTTCTGGGTTCCCTGACCCCATTTTTGGGACCCCTTTCCCCATTTTTGGGGGTTTTCTCCCCGTTTTTGGGCTCCCTGACCCCTTTTTCCATGTCCCTGATCCCATTTTTGGGATTTCTTCTCCATTTTCGGGCTCCCTGACCCCATTTTCGGGGTCCCTCTCCCCATTTTTGGGATCCCTGACCCCGTTTTCGGGCTCCCTGACCCCATTTTTGGGGTCCCTCTCCCCATTTTCGGGGTCCCTCTCCCCATTTTTGGGATCTCTGACCCCGTTTTCGGGCTCCCTGACCCTGATTTCGGGGTCCCCAATCCCATATTTGGGTCCCTGACCCCATTTTCAGGGTCCCTGACCCCATTTTTGGGGTCCCTGATCTCACTTTCGGGGTCCCTTTCCCCATTTTTGGGGTCCCTCTCCCCATTTTTGGGATCCCTGACCCCATTTTTGGGCTCCCTGACCCCGATTTCGGGCTCCCTGACCCCATTTTTGGGATCCCTGACCCCATTTTCGGGGTCCCTCTCCCCGTTTTCGGGCTCCCTGACCCCGATTTCGGGGTCCCCGGTCTCACTTTCGGGCTCTCCCGCTCCCCCCAGCGAGGTTCACATCTGGTTCCCGCTGCTGGAGCCGCCGGAGGCGCCCTCGGCCTGGTGGGACCCCGAGGCCGACAAGTCCCTGCTGCTGGGGGTCTTCAAGCACGGTACGGGGGGGGAGGGGCTGGGGGGGGGCTGGGGGGCTGGGGGGATTTTTGGGGAATTTTTGGGAATTTTATTTGGGATTTTAGGGGATTTTTGGGGATTTTTTTTTTGGATTTTTCTGGAATTATTTTGGATTTTTTTGGGAATTTCTTGGGGATTTTTTGGGATATTTTGGGGGTATTTTTTGGGGGGTTTTTTTTGGGTTTTTTGAGATTTTTTGAGATTTTTTGGGAATTTTTTTTGAGGTTTTTTTGGATTTTTTGGGGGTTTTTTTCAGATTTTTGGGGGATTTTTGGGGGATTTTTTGTGATTTTTTTTCCAGTTTTGGGGCATTTTTTAGGGCATTTTTGGGATTTTTTTGGATTTTTTTTTGGATTTTTTTGGAGATTTTTTTCAGGTTTTTGGGGGATTTTTTTGGGGATTTTTGGGGTGTTTTTGGGGATTTTATTTGGGATTTTATTTGGGATTTTATTTCAGATTTTTAGGGGATTTTTTGGGATTTTTTTTTTTGATTTTTTCAGGATTTTTTAGGATTTTTTTCCCAGTTTTTGGGGTTTTTTTGGGATTTTCTTGGGGATTTTTTGGGATTTTCTTGGGGATTTTTCTGGGATTTTTTAGGATTTTTTTTTTTTTTCCAGTTTTTGGGGATTTTTTGGGGCATTTTTGGGAATTTTTTGAGATGTTTTGGGATTTTTTGGGATTTTTTTCGGATTTTTTGGGGGGTTTTTTCCCAGTTTTTGGGGGATTTTTTCCTGTTTTTTGCTGTTTTTTGTCATTTTTCACTGACCGTTCCCGTTTTGGGGTGAATTTGGGGGTTTTAGGGTACGAGTGGTACCAGACCATGCGGGCAGACCCCTGGGCTGATTTTTGGGTGAATTTTGGGTGAATTTGGGGCATTTTTGGGGCGATTTTTGCCGTTTTTTTTGCTGTTTTTTGCCGTTTTTTGTCATTTTTCACTGACCAATCCCATTTTGGGGTGAATATTGGGGATTTTAGGCTACAAGAGCTACCAGACCATGCAGGCAGACCCGTGGGCTGTGCTTGGGGATGATTTTGGGGTGATTTTTGGGGTGATTTCAGTGCATTTTGGGCGATTTTGGGGCATTTTTAGGGGGACTTTTGCCGTTTTTTGTCATTTTTCGCTGACCGTTCCCGTTTTGGGGTGAATTTGGGGGTTTTAGGGTACGAGCGGTACCAGACCATGCGGGCAGACCCCTGGGCTGATTTTGGGTGATTTTTGGGTGAATTTTGGGTGAATTTGGGGCATTTTTGGGGCGACTTTTGCTGTTTTTTGCCATTTTTTGTTATTTTTTGTTAACTGTTCCCGTTTTGGGGTGAATTTGGGGGTTTTAGGGTACGAGCGGTACCAGACCATGCGGGCAGACCCCGCCCTCTGCTTCCTGGGCCGGGTCGGGGGTCCCGACGCCGCCGCCGTGGCGGCCGAGCAGCCCCCGGAGGGGTGAGACCCCAATTTGGGGGGATTTGGGGAAATTTGGGGAAATTTTGGGGGGGTTTGAGGGGATTTGAGGAGATTTTTGGGTGGTTTTGGGGGGAATTGGGGAGTTTGGGGAGGATTTTTGGGAGTTTTGGGGGGATTTGGGAGGATTTTTGGGAACTTTTGGGTGGTCTGGGGGAGATTTTTGGGAATTTGGGGGGATTTGGGGAAATTTGGGGGAAATTTGGGGGAGTTTTGGGTGGGTTCGAGGGGATTTTTGGGAATTTTTAGGTGGTTTTGGGGGGATTTTTGGGGATTTGGGGAAATTTGGGAGGATTTGGGTGGATTTTGGGGGATTTTTGGGATGAGAATTGGGGGTTTTTTGGGATGGATTTTGGGGGGATTTTTGGGTGAATTTTGTGGGATTTTGGGGCAGTTTTAGGTGGTTTTTGGGTGAATTTGGGGGGATATTTGGGGGTGGATTTGGGGATATTTGGGGGATTTTTGGATGGATTTGGGTGGATTTGGGCAGTTTTGGGGCAGTTTTTGGGTGGGTTTTTGGGAAGATTTTGGGGGATTTTGCAGGTTTTTTTGGGTAGATTTTGGGAGGATTTTTGGATGAATTTTGGGTGAGATTTGGGGCAGTTTTAGATGGGATTTTGGGGGATTTTTGGGTGAATTTGGGGATTTTTTTGGGTGGATTTGGAGGGTTTTGGGGGGGTGGATTTGGGGGATTTTTGGGTGAATTTTGTGGGATTTTGGGAGAATTTTGGGATGAATTTGGGGATTTTTTTGGGTGGATTTGGGGGATTTTTGGGGGCTGAATTTGGGTGATTTTGGGATGGATTTGGGCAATTTTGGGGTGAATTTGGGGTTTTTTGGGTGGATTTGGGGTTTTTTGGGTGGATTTCGGGCGATTTTTGGGGATTTTTGGGGCCCATCGGCCGACCCCAATCTGGGCTCGGTCCCGCCCCCCCAAACTCCCCGAATTTGGGTTTTTCCCCCCAAACGGGCGCCGGTGATGACCCAGCCATGCTAATACCGACCGGCACCGCCGGGCTGAGTGCAGCACACGGGCTGAGGCTGCCCCGGGCGGGGGGATTTTGGGGGATTTTGGGGGATTTTGGGTGAATTTGGGGAAATTCGGAGGATTTTGGGGAAAATCCCTGAGATTTTGGGTCAATTCGGGGGAATTTGGGGGGAATTTGGGGAAATTTGGGGGAATTAAGGGGATTTTGAGTGAATTTTGAGTGAATTCGGGGATTTTGAGGTGAATTTGGGGTGAATTCGGGGGAATTTGGGGGATTTGGGGGATTTGGGGAAAATCCCTGAGATTTTGGGTCAATTTATGGGGAATTTGGGGGAAATTCGGGGGGATTTGGGGGGAATTCAGCAATTTTGGGGTGAATTTGGAGGATTTCGTGTGAATTTGGGGGGAATTTAGGAGGTTTTGGGGGGAATTTGGGTGAATTTGGGTGAATTTTGGGTGATTTTGGGTGATTTTGGGGTGAGTTTTGGGTGATTTTGGGGGATTTTGGGTGATTTTGGGTGATTTTGGGGTGATTTGGGGTGATTTTGTGGTGATTTTGGGTGAATTTGGGGTGATTTTGGGGGATTTTGGTGAATTTGGGGGATTTGGGTGATTTTGGGGGATTTTGGGGTGATTTTGGGGGATTTTGGGGTGATTTGGGGTGAATTTTGGGGGATTTTGGGTGAATTTGGGGTGATTTTGGGTGATTTTGGGGGATTTTGGGTGATTTTGGGGTGATTTGGGGGTGATTTTGGGGGATTTTGGGTGAATTTTGGGTGATTTTGGGGTGAATTTGGGGTGATTTGGGGTGATTTGGGGTGATTTTGGGAGATTTTGGGGGATTTTGGGTGAATTTGGGGTGATTTTGGGGTGATTTTGGGGTGATTTTGGGTGAATTTTGGGGGATTTGGGGTGATTTTGGGGGATTTTGGTGCCCCCAGGCCGGAGCTGGACAGGGACCCCGAGGACCCCGAGTACAAACCCCACCCGGGGGGCGCCGAGGAGGTAAAAAAAACCCCCCAAAAACCCCAAAATCCCCCAAATTCACCCCAAAATTTCTGGTTTTTGGGGGGGTCCTGGGGGCCCTCGGTGACCCCGTGACCCCCCCAGAGCGACCCCCTGGCCGGGCTGGACGAGGAGATCTCGGTGGTGGACGGGGAGGAAGGTAAAGCCCCCCAAAATCCCCCAAAAATGTCCCAAAAATGTCCCAAAAATGCCCCAAAATCCACCAAAAAATGCCCCAAAAATGTGCGAAAATCCACCCAAAAAATCCCCCCAAAAATGTCCCAAAAATCCCCAAAAAATGCCCCAAAAAATGCCCCAAAAAATCCCAAAAAATGTCCCAAAAATCCCCAAAAAATGCCCCAAAAATCTCCAAAAAATGCCCCAAAAATCCACAAAAAAATGCCCCAAAAATCCACAAAAAATGTCCCAAAAATGTCTAAAAATCTCCCCAAAAATCCCCAAAAAAAGTCCCTAAAAAATCCCCCAAAAGATGCCCCCAAAATGCTCCAAAAATTCCAAAAAAATTTCCAAAAATCTCCCCAAAAATCCCCAAAAAATGCTCCAAAAATGCCCTAAAAATTCCAAAAAGTCATCCAAAAAATGTCCCCAAAATCCCCCCAAAAAATGCCCCAAAAATGTTTCATATGCCCTCCAAAAATCCCCCAAAAATGTCCCAAAATCCCTCCAAAAATGTCCCAAAAATCCCCAAAAAATGCCCCAAAAATCCCCAAAAAATGCCCCCAAAAAGGTCCCAAAAATGCCCCAAAAAATCCCCCCCAAAAATCCCCCAAATATCCCCCCAAAATCCCCAAAAATGTCCCTAAAAATGCCCTAAAAATACACTAAAAATATCCAAAAAATCTCCCCAAAAAAGGCCCCCAATAATGTCCCCAAATTCCCCCAAAAATCCCCTCAAAAATCCCAAAAAAATGTCCCAAAAAATCCCAAAAAAATGCACCAAAAATGCCCTAAAAATGTCCCCAAAAAATCCCCAAAAAATGTCCCCAAATCCCCCCCAAAATGCCCCAAAAATCCCTAAAAAATGCCCCAAAAATGCCCCAAAAATCCCCCCAAAAATTTCCCAAAATCCCCACGAAAATGCCCCCAAAAATGTCCCCGAATGACCTCAGAGTGACCCCAGAGTGACCCCGTGCCCCCTGAGTGACCCCCGAGTGACCCCTGAGTGACCCCTGACCCCAAACCCACCCTGAGTGACCCCCAGGGTGACCCCTGAGTGACCCCAGACTGACCCCCAAGTGACCCCTGAGTGACCCCTCACCCCAAACCCACCCCGAGTGACCCCCGAGTGACCCCCGAGTGACCCCTGGCTGACCCCCTGAGTGACCCCCGGCTGACCCCCGGCTGACCCCTGGCTGCCCCCCGGCTGACCTTTGCCCTTTCGCAGGGCGGTGTCCGGAGGCGCAGTGGCCGGCCCCCGGCCGCGCTGACCGCTCGCTTCCGCCGCCTGCTGGGGGCCCTGGGGGGGGGGCGGGGGCGGGGCCTGCCGAGACCCCGCCCACCCCGAGGAGCCCCGCCCCCCGGGCCCGGCGCTGGCCCCGCCCCCCGGGCCGCCCCCTCCCCCCCGGCGGCGGCGAGCGGCGGCGGCAGCGGCGGCGGGAGGAGGGCGCCCCCCGGCGGGAGAAGCAGCAGCGGTGAGAGTTGGGGGAATTTGGGGGGGTTGGGGAATTTGGGGGGGGTTGGGGGGATTTTGGGGATTTTTTGGGAATTTTTGGGGATTTTTTGGGGATTTTTTGGGGGGATTTTTGGGGATTTTTTAGGAATTTTTTTGGGGATTTTTGGGATTTTTAAAGGATTTTTTGGGGATTTTTTTGGGATTTTTTTTGATTTTTGGGGAATTTTTGGGGGATTTTTTTGGGGAGTTTTTGGGGGATTTTTTTGAGGATTTTTTAAGGATATTTTGAGGATCTTTTTGGGGATTTTTTGGGATTTTTTGGGATTTTTTTGGATTTTTTGGGGATTTTTTTTGGATTTTTTGGGCGACTTTTTGGGATTTTTTTCAATTTTTTTCTTTTTTTTTTTTTGGTATGTTTTTCAGATTTTTTTGGGGGTTTTTTTTTGGGATTTTTCTGGAATTTTTTAGGAATTTTCTGGGGGTTTTTTGGATTTTTTAAGGATTTTTTGGGATTGTTTTTGGGATTTTTTTGATTTTTGGGGGATTTTTTGGGGGATTTTTTTGAGGATTTTTTAAGGATATTTTGAGGATCCTTTTGGGGGTTTTTTGGGATTTTTTAAGGATTTTTTTGGATTTTTGGGGGATATTTGGGGGATTTTTTTGGGATTTTTGGGGGGATTTTTAAGGATTTTTTGGGGATATTTTTGGGATTTTTTGGGATTTTCTGGGGAGATTTTTTGGGATTTTTTAGGATTTTTATTGGGATTTTTTTGAGGGATTTTGGGGATTTATGGGGAAATTTTGGGGATTTTTGGGGAGTATTTGGGGAATTTTCAGGGATTTTTTGGGATTTTTTTGGAGATTTTTGGGGAATTGTTGGGGAATTTTTTGGGGATTTTTTGGGATTTTTTGGGGTGGTTTTGGGGCATTTCTGGGTGGTTTTCTCCCGTTTTTTCACCGTTTTTTCCCCATTTTTTCACCGTTTCTCACCTTTTTTTCCCGTTTTCCCTTCTTTTGCCCCCAATTCCCAGCTGGACCCGGCGGGAGCAGGCCGATCTCCTTTTGGGCTGATTTTGGGGCATTTCTGGGTGGTTTTTCCCCCGTTTTTTCAGTATTTTCACCATTTTCCCCCCTTTTCCCCCCAACCCCAGCTGGACGCGGCGGGAGCAGGCCGACTTCCTGCGCGTGGCCTCCCTTTTGGGCTGATTTTGGGCGGTTTTGGGGCATTTCTGGGTGGTTTTTTCCCATTTTCTCACTGTTTTTTACCATTTTTTGACCGTTTTTCCCCATTTTTTCAGTATTTTTCACCATTTTCCCCCTTTTTCCCCCCAATTCCAGCTGGACGAGGCGGGAGCAGGCCGACTTCCTGCTCCTGGCCTCCCTTTTGGGCTGATTTTGGGTTGATTTTGGGCATTTCTGGGTGGTTTTCTCCCCGTTTTTTCACCGTTTTTTCCCATTTTTTCACCGTTTTCACCATTTTCCCCCTTTTTCCCCCCAATTGCCAGCTGGACGCGGCGGGAGCAGCCCAATTTCCTGCTCCTGTCTTTCTTTTTGGGCTGATTTTGGGCGGTTTTGGGGCATTTCTGGGTGGTTTTCCCCGTTTTTTCACCGTTTTTCCCCATTTTTTCAGTATTTTCACCATTTTTCTCTCTTTTCCCCCCACCCCCAGCTGGACACGGCGGGAGCAGGCTGATTTCCTGCGCGTGGCCTCCCTTTTTGGGGTGGTTTTGGGGCAGTTTGGGGCATTTCTGGGTGGTTTTTTCCCGTTTTTTCACCGTTTTTCACCATTTTTTCACCGTTTTTAACCATTTTCCCCCCTTTTCCCCCCAAATCCAGCTGGACCCGTCGGGAGCAGGCCGACTTCCTGCGCGTGGCCTCCACCTTCGGGGTGGAGCTGGAGCCGGGCTCGGGCCGGTTCCGCTGGGGAAGGTTCCGGGCCTTGGCCAACCTGGAGCGGCGCTCGGACACGGAGCTGACCCCGGTTCTACCACGGCTTCGTGGCCATGTGCCGGCAGGTCTGCCGCCTGCCGCCGGCGCCGGGGGACGGTGAGGAGGGGTTAATGGAGTTAATTGGGTTAATTGGGTTAATTGGGGAGTTTGAGCTGAAATCCGGGGGGTTTGAACCCAAAATTTGGGGTTTGAACCCAAAATCCTGGGGGTTCAAGGGGTTCAGGGGGTCCCTGCCGTCTGCCACCGGCGCCGGGGGGACGGTGAGGAGGGGTTAATTGAATTAATTGGGGTTAATTGGGGGGTTTGGGGGGTAAAACCAAAATTTGGGGGTTTGAACCCAAAATTCGGGGGTTTGAACCCAAAATCCTGGGGGTTCAGGGGGTCCCTGCCGCCTGCCGCCGGCGCCGGGGGATGGTAATGAAGGGGTTAATGGCGTTAATTGGGGGTAATTGGGGTTAATTAGGGGGTTGGAACTCAAATCTGGGGGATTCAGGGGGTCCCTGCCGCCTGCCTCCTGTGCTGGAGGATGGTAATGAAAGGGTTAATTGCATTAATTGGGGTTAATTGGGTTAATTGGAGAATTTGGGAGGGTTAGAACCGAAATCTGGGGGTTTGAACCCAAAACCCGGGGGGTCGGGGGGGTTTGAGCTGAAATCGGAGCCTTTGGCCCCAATTCCGGCCGCTTTTGCCCCGGTTCCGAGCCCAGCCCAGTTCCCCCCCCTGCACAGCGGCTTCGCACCCCCTGTCCCTGCCTTTGAACCCACCCATCGTTTGCCATTTTAAACCCTCGTGTTCTCCCCTTTTTAGCCCGTTTTTTCCCGTTTCTAACCCATTTTTCTGTGTTCCAGTGCCCCCCCCGCTGTCCCCAGCCCCGTTACCGGTGTCCCCGTCGTTGGCTCTCCCGTTGCCTGCGTCATTTGTCCCCCCAGACCCCAAAATAACCCGTTTTTACCCCAATTTAACCCATTTTACCCCATTACAACCTGGTTTTACCCCAAAATAACCAATTTTAACCCTTTTTTCCCCATTTTTAGCCCGTTTTTTCCCATTTTTTCTGGTTTTTAACCCATTTTTCTCTCTTTCAGTGCCCCCCTGCTGTCCCCGGCCCCGTTACCCGTGTCCCCCTCGTTAGCTCTGAGGTTTCTCCGCCGTCTGTCCCCCCAGACTCCAAAATAACTCATTTTTAGCCCATTTTTTCTCATTTTTTTCCATTTTTGACCCGTTTTTTCATGTTCTCTCTCTGTTCCAGTGCCCCCCCCGCTGTCCCCAGCCCCGTTACCGGTGTCCCCGTCCCTGGCTCTCCGCTGTCTCCGCCGTCTCTCCCTTCTCCGGTGTCTCCGGGAGCGGGTGCTGCCGCAGCCGGCGCTGGGGGCGCTGCTGGCCCAGACCCCAATTTCACCCATTTTTTCCCCATTTTTACCCCAATAGAAGCCATTTTACCCCATTATAACCCGGTTTTACCTCAATATAACCCATTTTAACCTGGTTTTTTTCCCATTTTTAGCCCGTTTTTTTCCCAGTTTTTTCCATTTTTAACCCGTTTTCTCCCATTTTTTCTCTCTTTCAGTGC
>JAJNNQ010000279.1:7500-17500 GCA_027886175.1 Phylloscopus collybita
TCGCCCGGCGAGGGGAAAGCAGGTAGACCTGTTCTCTCCGTTCGCCCTTTGCATCCGGTCGCCAGACCGCCGGGTAGACCTGGTCTCCACCTCCGGGTGGACTTGGTGCCCGGAGAGCCCTACCCCTAGGGTAGACCTGTTGTCCCGGTTCTGCCCCAGGTCCGGAAGCCGCCGGGAAGACTTGTTCTCTCCGTTTCGCCCCTTGCACCCGGTGCCGAGACCCCCGGTAGACCTGGCCGCCGCCGCCGCCGGGCCGGCTGCATTACCTTCCCTGGGTAGACCTGGCCGCCGCCGCCGGGCCGCCTGCAAAGACTTCCCTGGGTAGACCTGGCCGCCGCTACCAGGCAATCTGCAGACACTTCCCTGGGTAGACCTGGCCGCCGCTGCCAGGCAATCTGCAGACACTTCCCTGGGTAGACCTGGCCGCCGGCTGCAATGATTTTCCTGGGTAGACCTGGCCGCCGCCGCCGGGCCACCTGCATTGACTTCCCTGGGTAGACCTGGCCGCCGCCGCCGGGCCGCCTGCAAAGACTTCCCTGGGTAGACCTGGCCGCCGGCTGCAATGATTTTCCTGGGTAGACCTGGCCGCCGCTGGCGGGCCACCTGCAGACACTTCCCTGGGTAGACCTGGCCGCCGCCGCCGGGCCGCCTGCAGACACTTCCCTGGGTAGACCTGGCCGCCGCCGCCGGACCCGCTGGTTAGATCCTGGGTAGACCTGGCCACCACGGTCGCACTTAGTGCCGGCAGGTCAAGCCTGGGGAAGACCGGGCCGGACTTGCTTAGACCCTGGGTAGACCTGGCCGCCGCTGCCAGGCAATCTGCAGACACTTCCCTGGGTAGACCCGGCCGTCGGCTGCAAAGACTTCCCTGGGTACACCCGGCCGCCGCCGCCGGAAGAGCTGCAAAGACTGCCTTGGGAAGACCTGGCCGCCGCCGCCGGGCCGCCTGCAAAGGCTTCCCTGGGTAGAACTGGCCGCCGCCGCCGCCGGGCCGCCTGCAGAGACTTCCCACGGTAGAGCTGGCCGCCCCCGCCGGGCAGGCTGCCGCCGCTGAGAGCCCGTGCAGGGGCAGAAGCAGCTCGGAGGCGGTGCCGGGGAGGCTGCCGCTAGCGGACGGGGCGCCCCCTAGCCTCGCGCGGCAGCCGCGACAGACTAGAGGGCAGGGGCAGGGGACGGGGTGAGCGGGCAGGCGGGAGCACGCGTGTTATGTGTGTGCATGCGCACGTGTGTGGCTGTGCTCGGGTGTGCGTGGCGCTCTGAGAGACGTCCGTGTGTGGAGCGGGGGTGTGCGTCACTGTGTCTGACTCTCTCTGTGTGAACGCGGGCAGAGGGCCGGCCGGCAGCTTCGTGCCGGCCCCGGGCGCTCTGGCGCCGAGGCCCCGCGGCCCGCCAGACCCGCTCCGAGAGCCGAAGACCTCTGCGGACCGTGAAGGGACCGACCTGAAAGCGGCTGCTCGCTCGCCGCCCGGCTCGCCGCGGCCTCTGTCAGTGGGTGGGTGGGTGGGTGGGTGCGCGGGGCGGGGCGGGGCGGGGCCGGGCCGGCCGGCGCTCAGGGGGCTACAGAGAGGAGCGCGCACGGCGCTCCGTCACCGTCACCGTCCCGTCCCGCCCCGTCCCGCGGCGCCCCCTGCCGTCCTGGCGGGTGCTGCGTGGGCCGGGTGGGCTCGTCCGCCCCCTGTCGCCCGTCGAGGGGAAAGCAGGAAGACCTCTTCTCCTTCGGCCTCCGCCCCCGGTCGCCAAAGCCGCTGGGTAGACGTGATCTCCGCCTTTGGCTACACTTAGGTCCCGGTGCCGAGAGCCTGGGTCGACCAGGCCGCCTCAGCCGGACGCGGTGCTCAGACCCTGGGTAGACCTGGCCGCCGCCGGCAGACCCGCTGGTCAAAGCCTGGGGTAGACCTGGCCGCCGCCGCCGGACCGGCTGCTTAGACCCTGGGTAGACCTGGCCGCCGCCGGCGGACCGACTGCTCAGTCCCTGGGTAGACCTGGCCGCCGCCGCCGGACCGGCTGCTTAGACATTGGGTAGACCTGGCCGCCGCCGGCGGACCGGCGGCTCAGTCCCTGGGTAGACCTGGCCGCCGCCGGCAGACCCGCTGGTCAAAGCCTGGGGTAGACCTGGCCGCCGCCGCCGGACCGGCTCCTGAGACCCAGGGTAGACCTGGCCGCCGCCGGCAGACCCGCTGGTCAAAGCCTGGGGTAGACCTGGCCGCCGCCGCCGGACCGGCTCCTTAGACCCAGGGTAGACCTGGCCGCCGCCGGCGGACCGGCTGTTCAGACCCTGGGTAGACCTGGCCGCCGCCGCCGGACCGGCTGCTTAGACCCTGGGTAGACCTGGCCGCCGCCGGCGGACCGACTGCTCAGTCCCTGGGTAGACCTGGCCGCCGCCGCCGGACCGGCTGCTTAGACATTGGGTAGACCTGGCCGCCGCCGGCGGACCGGCGGCTCAGTCCCTGGGTAGACCTGGCCGCCGCCGGCAGACCCGCTGGTCAAAGCCTGGGGTAGACCTGGCCGCCGCCGCCGGACCGGCTCCTGAGACCCAGGGTAGACCTGGCCGCCGCCGGCAGACCCGCTGGTCAAAGCCTGGGGTAGACCTGGCCGCCGCCGCCGGACCGGCTCCTTAGACCCAGGGTAGACCTGGCCGCCGCCGGCGGACCGGCTGTTCAGACCCTGGGTAGACCTGGCCGCCGCCGCCGGACCGGCTGCTTAGACCCTGGGTAGACCTGGCCGCCGCGGTCGCACTTAGTGCCGGAAGGTCAAGCCTGGGGTAGACCTGGCCGCCGCCGCCGGACTTGCTGCTTTGACTCTGGGCAGACCTGCTATCCCCGACCGGTCCGCCGGCCCGCTGGCCTGCCCGCCTGCCTTCATACGCAGCTGCGCACACAACTGCTCGCACGTGCTCCTCCCCTCCCCGAACGCCGGGACGTGGAAGGCGGCCGACTTCTCTCGGCCTGCTCGCCGAAGACCCTGGCCGCCTCGGCCTCGGCCTGCTCCTTGCCCTGCCGCCGCCGCCGCCGACAGCCTGGGCGGGGGCAGAAGAAGCCCGGAGGCGGTGCCGGGGAGGCAGGCGCTAGCGGGCCGGGCGCCCCCAACCCTCGCTGGGCGGGGGCGGGAGAAGCCCGAAGGCGGGGCCGGGGAGGCTGATGCCGGAGGGCGGGGCGCCCCCAAGCCTCGCGCGGCGGCCGCGACAGACTGGAGGGCAGGGCCGCGGGCGGGGTGAGCGGGCGGGGGGAGCACGCGTGTTATGTGTGTGCGCGCACACGTGTGCGGCTGCGCTGGGGTGTGTGTGGCGCTCTGAGAGACGTCCGTGTGTGGAGCGGGGGTGTGCGTCACTGTGTCTGTCTCTCTTGTGTGAACGCGGGCAGAGGGCCGGCCGGCGGCTTCGTGCCGGCCCCGGGCGCCTTGGCGCCGAGGCTCCGCGGCCCCCCAGGCGTGCTCCGAGAGCCGAAGACCTCTGCGGACCGTGAAGGGACCGACCTCCAAGCGGCTGCCCGCTCGCCGGCCGCCCCGCCGCGGCCTCCGTCGCTGGGTGGGCGGGTAGGAGGGCGGGGCGGAGCGGCGCGGAGCCGGACGGGACCAGGCGAGGCGCGCCCCGGGGCCGGCGCCATGGTCCCCGGACCGCCGCCGCCTGGACGGGCGTCCCCTCCCCGCCGTCCACCCGAAGGTTCTCTTTTGGGGGGGGGTCGAGCGTGGCGACACCGTCGCCACGGTTCGGTGTGTCAGCAGGCCGATTGCAGGGCACAAGGTGCCGATTAGCTCGGCTGGAAGTGGACGGGGAGCAAACGGAAAACTATAAAGTGTGCCAGGAGTATTTTTTCCTGGAAAAGATCCTTCTTCCAAGCAATTAGTACAGTCATTCTTTCAGAGGGGGGCAAACCCCACCACCCCCCCACCAAAAAAAGAAAAAACCAAAACTAAAAAAAAAAAAAAAACACAAAAAAAAAAAAAATCAAAAACCCCCAAAAAAACCTAAAAAAAAAAAAAAAAAGGTGGGCGGAGCTGTTTGTTGAAAATACGTCGTGCTCTCGAAAGAGGGTCGATCGGGCGGGACAGGGCTGCTAGAGCCATCCGGCTCCGTGGCCCTACGGGGCTCGGGGCTTCTCCCGGTCCCGGGACGGTAGCGGCATGCCTTGTCTAGCCGGCCCCGTGGCCGGCCGCAGCCATCAGCCGTAGCCGGAGACGTCGGCGCGGCGCTGCGGCGGCGGGCGGTCACGGGGCGAACAGGTCTACCCCGCTCCGGCGGGACTTGGTGTTTCGACCTCTGGGTAGACCTGGCCGCCGCGGCCGCACTTAGCGCCGGCGCGTTCAGCCCTGGGTAGACCTGGCCGCCCCGCCTCGGCGCCGAGGCTCCGCGGCCCTCCAGGCGTGCTCCGAGAGCCGAAGACCTCTGCGGACCGTGAAGGGACCGACCTCCAAGCGGCTGCCCGCTCGCCGGCCGCCCCGCCGCGGCCTCCGTCGCTGGGTGGGCGGGTAGGTGGGCGGGGCGGAGCGGCGCGGAGCCGGACGGGACCAGACGAGGCGCGCCCCGGGGCCGGCGCCATGGTTCCCGGACCGCCGCCGCCTGGACGGGCGTCCCCTCCCCGCCGTCCACCCGAAGGTTCTCTTTTGGGGGGGGGTCGGGCGTGGCGACACCGTCGCCACGGTTCGGTGTGTCAGCAGGCCGATTGCAGGGCACAAGGTGCCGATTAGCTCGGCTGGAAGTGGACGGGGAGCAAACGGAAAACTATAAAGTGAGCCAGGAGTATTTCTTGCTGGAAAAGATCCTTCTTCCAAGCAATTAGTACAGTCATTCTTTCAGAGGGGGGCAAACCCCCCCCCCCCACCACCAAAAAAAAAAACAAACCAAAACCAAAAAAAAACCCACAAAAAAAAAAAAAAATCAAAAACCCCAAAAAATACCTAAAAAAAAAAAAAAGGTGGGCGGAGCTGTTTGTTGAAAATACGTCGTGGTCTCGAAGGCGGGTCGATCGGGCGGGACAGGGCTGCTAGAGCCATCCGGCTCCGTGGCCCTACGGGGCTCGGGGCTTCTCCCGGTCCCGGGACGGTAGCGGCATGCCTTGTCCAGCCGGCCCCGTGGCCGGCCGCAGCCATCAACCGTAGCCGGAGACGTCGGCGCGGCGCTGCGGCGGCGGGCGGTCACGGGGCGAACAGGTCTACCCCGCTCCGGCGGGACTTGGTGTTTCGACCTCTGGGTAGACCTGGCCGCCGCGGCCGCACTTAGTGCCGGCGCCTTCAGCCCTGGGTAGACCTGGCCGCCCCGCCTCGGCGCCGAGGCTCCGCGGCCCCCCAGGCGTGCTCCGAGAGCCGAAGACCTCTGCGGACCGTGAAGGGACCGACCTCCAAGCGGCTGCACGCTCGCCGGCCGCCCCGCCGCGGCCTCCATCAGTGGGTGGGTGGGTGAGTGGGTGGGTGGGTGGGTGGGTGGGTGGGTGGGTAGGTAGGCGGGGCGGGGCGGGGCGGGGCGGGGCGGGGCGGGGCGGGGCGGGGCGGGGCGGGGCGGAGCCGGAGCCGGCGAGGCTAAGAAACCCAGCAACAACAACAGAAAAAAAAAAAAAAAAAAGGGGTGGGCTGTTTGTTTAAAATACGTCCTGATCTCGAAAGAGGGTCGATCGGGCGGGACAGGGCTGCTCGAGCCATCCGTCTCCGAAGCCCTACGGGGCTCGGGGCTTCTCCCGGTCCCGGGACGGTAGCGGCATGCCTTGTCTAGCCAGCCCCGTGGCCGGCCGCAGCCATCAGCCGTAGCCGGAGACGTCGGCGCGGCGCTGCGGCGGCGGGCGGTCACGGGGCGAACAGGTCTACCCCGCTCCGGCGGGACTTGGTGTTTCGACCTCTGGGTAGACCTGGCCGCCGCGGCCGCACTTGGCGCCGGCGCGTTCAGCTCTGGGTAGACCTGGCCGCCGCGAGCGCACTTAGCGCCGGCGCCTTCAGCCCTGGGTAGACCTGGCCGCCCCGCCTCGGCGCCGAGGCTCCGCGGCCCACCAGGCGTGCTCCGAAAGCCGAAGACCTCTGCGGACCGTGAAGGGACCGACCTCCAAGCGGCTGCCCGCTCGCCGGCCGCCCCGCCGCGGCCTCCGTCGCTGGGTGGGCGGGTAGGTGGGCGGGGCGGAGCGGCGCGGAGCCGGACGGGACCAGGCGAGGCGCGCCCCGGGGCCGGCGCCATGGTTCCCGGACCGCCGCCGCCTGGACGGGCGTCCCCTCCCCGCCGTCCACCCGAAGGTTCTCTTTTGAGGGGGGTCGGGCGTGGCGACACCGTCGCCACGGTTCGGTGTGTCAGCAGGCCGATTGCAGGGCACAAGGTGCCGATTAGCTCGGCTGGAAGTGGACGGGGAGCAAACGGAAAACTATAAAGTGTACCAGGAGTATTTTTTCCTGGAAAAGATCCTTCTTCCAAGCAATTAGTACAGTCATTCTTTCAGAGGGGGGCAAACCCCCCCCCCCACCAAAAAAAAAAAAAGAGAACCAAAGCCAAAAAAAAACCCACAAAAAAAAAAAAAAATCAAAAACCCCAAAAAAACCTAAAAAAAAAAAAAAAAGGTGGGCGGAGCTGTTTGTTGAAAATACGTCGTGGTCTCGAAGGCGGGTCGATCGGGCGGGACAGGGCTGCTAGAGCCATCCGGCTCCGTGGCCCTACGGGGCTCGGGGCTTCTCCCGGTCCCGGGACGGTAGCGGCATGCCTTGTCTAGCCGGCCCCGTGGCCGGCCGCAGCCATCAGCCGTAGCCGGAGACGGCGGCGCGGCGCTGCGGCGGCGGGCGGTCACGGGGCGAACAGGTCTACCCCGCTCCGGCGGGACTTGGTGTTTCGACCTCTGGGTAGACCTGGCCGCCGCGGCCGCACTTAGCGCCGGCGCGTTCAGCTCTGGGTAGACCTGGCCGCCGCGAGCGCACTTAGTGCCGGCGCCTTCAGCCCTGGGTAGACCTGGCCGCCCCGCCTCGGCGCCGAGGCTCCGCGGCCCCCCAGGCGTGCTCCGAGAGCCGAAGACCTCTGCGGACCGTGAAGGGACCGACCTCCAAGCGGCTGCCCGCTCGCCGGCCGCCCCGCCGCGGCCTCCATCAGTGGGTGGGTGGGTGGGTGGGTGGGTAGGTAGGCGGGGCGGGGCGGGGCGGGGCGGGGCGGGGCGGGGCGGGGCGGAGCGGAGCCGGAGCCGGCGAGGCTAAGAAACCCAGCAACAACAACAGAAAAAAAAAAAAAAAAAAAAAAAAAAAAACCACTAAAAAAAAAAAAAAGGTGGGCGGAGCTGTTTGTTTAAAATACGTCCTGATCTCGAAAGAGGGTCGATCGGGCGGGACAGGGCTGCTAGAGCCATCCGGCTCCGAAGCCCTACGGGGCTCTGGGCTTCTCTCGGTCCCGGGACGGTAGCGGCATGCCTTGTCTAGCCAGCCCCGCGGCCGGCCGCTGCCATTAGCCGTACCCGGAGGCGTCACTCACGGGGCGAACAGGTCTACCCCGCTCCGGGGCCGGCGGAGTCCGCCGTTCCGCCGCCGCAGGCGCCGGTGGGGCGCTGTGGCGGCGGGCGGTCACGGGGCGAACAGGTCTACCCCGCTCCGGCGGGACTTAGGCAAATTTCGGCGGGGCCTTGGGTAGACCTGTTCTCCCCGGTGCTCCCGGAAGTTCACCGAGGGGTCGCTGTTGTCGGTCGCCTCCGGTTACGTCACCGTAGGAAGCGGCGCGCGCCGGTGCGCCGCCACGGTCGCGATCGAGTCGTTGTCTTGGGGGCCTCAGCAGCCTTGGACTCGTCTGTCCGTATTACGGGAGCGTGACTGACGGGCCGCATCCCCGCAGGCTGGTCCCGTGCCTGTGTCCGAGAGGACGAGTCGCGTGGCTCTGTCCCGGGTTCCCGTCTCGCCCAGCCAGGACTGGGTGCAGTGGTGGTGGTGTGGTGGTGAGCAAGCCGCGAGCGCGTCCCGCTCCGGCCCGGCCTCGCGTGCCGGCTTCGCGAAGGGCGAGGGCCCCCGCGTCCCCCCGGGGACGTGGTGGTCGGTGAGGCGGCGGCGCCTCTTCGCCCTTCTTTGCCCTCGGCCTTAAGCCGGGGCCCGCTCTGCCGGGCGTGTTTTTTTTTCGGCGGGGTCCGTCCGGTGCAGGCGGCCGGCGGCCCCGCGAGAAAGAGAGAGAAAGGGTGCGCGTGGCCGGGGCTCTGGGCCCCGTCGAGAGACGGGCCGCTGAGGCTTTCCCCGGCCTTTCCCGAGAGCCCCGAGGACGGGCCCGGTCGGCCGAGGTGGCGGCGCCCCGTTCCCCGCTCCTCCCGACTTTCGTTGGCCAGCGTGGGGTGTTCCGTGTCGGAAGTGCTGCGGGGACACTCCCGTGGGGCGCGCGGCCTTGCCTCGGCCTGTGGCTCGAGGGGCTCGGTGACGGGAGCCGCCCGATGAGAGCGGTGTGGGTGGGGCGGGGTGGCGGCACCCCGTTCTTTTCCCCCCGCCCGCCGCGTGTCGTTGTCGAGTCGTCCCCCTTCCTCGGCCTTAAGCCGGGGACCCGCGTAGCGGGCCGGGATGTGGCGCGGGCCGGCGGCCGGCCGCGGTGGCCGGCTCGCCTTGGCGTGCGGACGGACCCGAACCCGACAGAGAGCCCCGGGGAGATGTGGCGGGCGAGGCGGCGGCGCCTCGCCCTTCCGTCGGTCGTGACCGGCGCGATCGAGCCGCTCTGCCGCGGGCGGCCCGTGGTGTCTGGCCTGCCCCGGCTGCTGTGGTTGCCGGTGGGGCTTGGGTTCTTCCGAGCGGGTCCGCTTTTTTTTTTTTCTCTGGGCGTGCGGGCAGAGTGGGGGCTGCCTTGCCTTGCCTGGCCCTTGTATTTTTTTTTATTTTTTTCTCTCGTGGCCCTAAGCCGCGGCACTGAGGAAGCGAGCGCCGACCGAAGGGTCGCGGGCCCCGTTGAAGGCGAGCTTGAAGGGAGAACGAGATATGTGGTTGGGAGAAAGGGGGGAGAAGAGGAAAAAAAGCGAGCGAGAGAGGCGCGAGCCTCGTTTTCTCCCCCCCCCCACCGGGCCCGCGGCCCCCGTGGCTTAGCACGGGGTCGTGCGACGCGCGCTGTGTGCTTTTTTTTTTTGCCGTCCCCCCGGCTTTTTTCCGGAGGGAAGCCGATCGCCGCGAGGCGGGCGAAAGCCGGTGGCCCCGTGGCGTGGTCGGTGGCGCTTTCTGTCGCACGCTCGGTCGGGGTTCCCCGGCGGTGCCGGGGTCCCCCGTCTCGCCGTTGTCTCGTTGGAAGGGAACCGTTGTCCGCGGGTTCGGGTGGCGGCACCCCCCGCGCTCCTCCTCCTCCTCCGCTGTGAAGAAGCCCTCGGGCGCGTCGGGGAGGCTCGGCGGTGCCAAGCCGCGGAGAGGGCCTCTCGGGGACGTGTCCCGCTCGCTGGCACGCACGCACGAAGGCGGGAGCCCGGTTGGAGGGGGCCGTACGTGCTGGGCTTCCGTTGCCGTTGTCCCCAGGACCTTGTGGTGCGGGCGGCCGCGTTTCGGGCGGCCGCTCTTCCTTTCCTTGCGATCGATGAGGCTTTTCGGGTCGCGTCGGAGAGGGCCCCCGGCGGCCCGGCTCTTCCGAGGCTTCTCTGTCACGGGGAAGTCGCGGCGGTGTCGGGTGCTCGTGCAGGGCGGTCTCCTTTCCAATTCGCTTCCCGTCGCAGGCGAGGTGTCGCCCTTCCCGCCGCGGGGAAGGGCGTCTTTACCGTCCCGGGCTGTGTGACGGCCGCGTGGCCCCGTGAGCCTTCAGGTGTCCTTCAAACCGCGCGAGGCGCCGGTGCTGGCCCCGGTCCGGGTTGCAGCCCCGTGGGTGCCGGCCGCGAGCAGCGCCGGGCGGCGGTGCGACCGGAGCGGAGCCGAGAGCTGTGCCCAGAGAGAGGGAGAAGAGGGAACCGATGTTCGGATGGGGCGCGGAGACGGGGGAAAAGAGCCCGTTCCGCGCGCGACGCACGGCGCTCCTTTTGTCGCGCTGCCGCCCTGCTGCGGAGCGAGCCGCCCCGGCCGAGGGGCCTCGGTGTCCGGGCCGCGCCCGCCTCGTCGGGTCGCTGTCTCCTCTAGCACG
>JAJNNQ010000279.1:30000-37500 GCA_027886175.1 Phylloscopus collybita
GCCGGCTGCAATGATTTTCCTGGGTAGACCTGGCCGCCGCTGGCGGGCCACCTGCAGACACTTCCCTGGGTAGACCTGGCCGCCGCCGCCGGGCCGCCTGCAGACACTTCCCTGGGTAGACCTGGCCGCCGCCGCCGGACCCGCTGGTTAGATCCTGGGTAGACCTGGCCACCACGGTCGCACTTAGTGCCGGCAGGTCAAGCCTGGGGAAGACCGGGCCGGACTTGCTTAGACCCTGGGTAGACCTGGCCGCCGCTGCCAGGCAATCTGCAGACACTTCCCTGGGTAGACCCGGCCGTCGGCTGCAAAGACTTCCCTGGGTACACCCGGCCGCCGCCGCCGGAAGAGCTGCAAAGACTGCCTTGGGAAGACCTGGCCGCCGCCGCCGGGCCGCCTGCAAAGGCTTCCCTGGGTAGAACTGGCCGCCGCCGCCGCCGGGCCGCCTGCAGAGACTTCCCACGGTAGAGCTGGCCGCCCCCGCCGGGCAGGCTGCCGCCGCTGAGAGCCCGTGCAGGGGCAGAAGCAGCTCGGAGGCGGTGCCGGGGAGGCTGCCGCTAGCGGACGGGGCGCCCCCTAGCCTCGCGCGGCAGCCGCGACAGACTAGAGGGCAGGGGCAGGGGACGGGGTGAGCGGGCAGGCGGGAGCACGCGTGTTATGTGTGTGCATGCGCACGTGTGTGGCTGTGCTCGGGTGTGCGTGGCGCTCTGAGAGACGTCCGTGTGTGGAGCGGGGGTGTGCGTCACTGTGTCTGACTCTCTCTGTGTGAACGCGGGCAGAGGGCCGGCCGGCAGCTTCGTGCCGGCCCCGGGCGCTCTGGCGCCGAGGCCCCGCGGCCCGCCAGACCCGCTCCGAGAGCCGAAGACCTCTGCGGACCGTGAAGGGACCGACCTGAAAGCGGCTGCTCGCTCGCCGCCCGGCTCGCCGCGGCCTCTGTCAGTGGGTGGGTGGGTGGGTGGGTGCGCGGGGCGGGGCGGGGCGGGGCCGGGCCGGCCGGCGCTCAGGGGGCTACAGAGAGGAGCGCGCACGGCGCTCCGTCACCGTCACCGTCCCGTCCCGCCCCGTCCCGCGGCGCCCCCTGCCGTCCTGGCGGGTGCTGCGTGGGCCGGGTGGGCTCGTCCGCCCCCTGTCGCCCGTCGAGGGGAAAGCAGGAAGACCTCTTCTCCTTCGGCCTCCGCCCCCGGTCGCCAAAGCCGCTGGGTAGACGTGATCTCCGCCTTTGGCTACACTTAGGTCCCGGTGCCGAGAGCCTGGGTCGACCAGGCCGCCTCAGCCGGACGCGGTGCTCAGACCCTGGGTAGACCTGGCCGCCGCCGGCAGACCCGCTGGTCAAAGCCTGGGGTAGACCTGGCCGCCGCCGCCGGACCGGCTGCTTAGACCCTGGGTAGACCTGGCCGCCGCCGGCGGACCGACTGCTCAGTCCCTGGGTAGACCTGGCCGCCGCCGCCGGACCGGCTGCTTAGACATTGGGTAGACCTGGCCGCCGCCGGCGGACCGGCGGCTCAGTCCCTGGGTAGACCTGGCCGCCGCCGGCAGACCCGCTGGTCAAAGCCTGGGGTAGACCTGGCCGCCGCCGCCGGACCGGCTCCTGAGACCCAGGGTAGACCTGGCCGCCGCCGGCAGACCCGCTGGTCAAAGCCTGGGGTAGACCTGGCCGCCGCCGCCGGACCGGCTCCTTAGACCCAGGGTAGACCTGGCCGCCGCCGGCGGACCGGCTGTTCAGACCCTGGGTAGACCTGGCCGCCGCCGCCGGACCGGCTGCTTAGACCCTGGGTAGACCTGGCCGCCGCCGGCGGACCGACTGCTCAGTCCCTGGGTAGACCTGGCCGCCGCCGCCGGACCGGCTGCTTAGACATTGGGTAGACCTGGCCGCCGCCGGCGGACCGGCGGCTCAGTCCCTGGGTAGACCTGGCCGCCGCCGGCAGACCCGCTGGTCAAAGCCTGGGGTAGACCTGGCCGCCGCCGCCGGACCGGCTCCTGAGACCCAGGGTAGACCTGGCCGCCGCCGGCAGACCCGCTGGTCAAAGCCTGGGGTAGACCTGGCCGCCGCCGCCGGACCGGCTCCTTAGACCCAGGGTAGACCTGGCCGCCGCCGGCGGACCGGCTGTTCAGACCCTGGGTAGACCTGGCCGCCGCCGCCGGACCGGCTGCTTAGACCCTGGGTAGACCTGGCCGCCGCGGTCGCACTTAGTGCCGGAAGGTCAAGCCTGGGGTAGACCTGGCCGCCGCCGCCGGACTTGCTGCTTTGACTCTGGGCAGACCTGCTATCCCCGACCGGTCCGCCGGCCCGCTGGCCTGCCCGCCTGCCTTCATACGCAGCTGCGCACACAACTGCTCGCACGTGCTCCTCCCCTCCCCGAACGCCGGGACGTGGAAGGCGGCCGACTTCTCTCGGCCTGCTCGCCGAAGACCCTGGCCGCCTCGGCCTCGGCCTGCTCCTTGCCCTGCCGCCGCCGCCGCCGACAGCCTGGGCGGGGGCAGAAGAAGCCCGGAGGCGGTGCCGGGGAGGCAGGCGCTAGCGGGCCGGGCGCCCCCAACCCTCGCTGGGCGGGGGCGGGAGAAGCCCGAAGGCGGGGCCGGGGAGGCTGATGCCGGAGGGCGGGGCGCCCCCAAGCCTCGCGCGGCGGCCGCGACAGACTGGAGGGCAGGGCCGCGGGCGGGGTGAGCGGGCGGGGGGAGCACGCGTGTTATGTGTGTGCGCGCACACGTGTGCGGCTGCGCTGGGGTGTGTGTGGCGCTCTGAGAGACGTCCGTGTGTGGAGCGGGGGTGTGCGTCACTGTGTCTGTCTCTCTTGTGTGAACGCGGGCAGAGGGCCGGCCGGCGGCTTCGTGCCGGCCCCGGGCGCCTTGGCGCCGAGGCTCCGCGGCCCCCCAGGCGTGCTCCGAGAGCCGAAGACCTCTGCGGACCGTGAAGGGACCGACCTCCAAGCGGCTGCCCGCTCGCCGGCCGCCCCGCCGCGGCCTCCGTCGCTGGGTGGGCGGGTAGGAGGGCGGGGCGGAGCGGCGCGGAGCCGGACGGGACCAGGCGAGGCGCGCCCCGGGGCCGGCGCCATGGTCCCCGGACCGCCGCCGCCTGGACGGGCGTCCCCTCCCCGCCGTCCACCCGAAGGTTCTCTTTTGGGGGGGGGTCGAGCGTGGCGACACCGTCGCCACGGTTCGGTGTGTCAGCAGGCCGATTGCAGGGCACAAGGTGCCGATTAGCTCGGCTGGAAGTGGACGGGGAGCAAACGGAAAACTATAAAGTGTGCCAGGAGTATTTTTTCCTGGAAAAGATCCTTCTTCCAAGCAATTAGTACAGTCATTCTTTCAGAGGGGGGCAAACCCCACCACCCCCCCACCAAAAAAAGAAAAAACCAAAACTAAAAAAAAAAAAAAAACACAAAAAAAAAAAAAATCAAAAACCCCCAAAAAAACCTAAAAAAAAAAAAAAAAAGGTGGGCGGAGCTGTTTGTTGAAAATACGTCGTGCTCTCGAAAGAGGGTCGATCGGGCGGGACAGGGCTGCTAGAGCCATCCGGCTCCGTGGCCCTACGGGGCTCGGGGCTTCTCCCGGTCCCGGGACGGTAGCGGCATGCCTTGTCTAGCCGGCCCCGTGGCCGGCCGCAGCCATCAGCCGTAGCCGGAGACGTCGGCGCGGCGCTGCGGCGGCGGGCGGTCACGGGGCGAACAGGTCTACCCCGCTCCGGCGGGACTTGGTGTTTCGACCTCTGGGTAGACCTGGCCGCCGCGGCCGCACTTAGCGCCGGCGCGTTCAGCCCTGGGTAGACCTGGCCGCCCCGCCTCGGCGCCGAGGCTCCGCGGCCCTCCAGGCGTGCTCCGAGAGCCGAAGACCTCTGCGGACCGTGAAGGGACCGACCTCCAAGCGGCTGCCCGCTCGCCGGCCGCCCCGCCGCGGCCTCCGTCGCTGGGTGGGCGGGTAGGTGGGCGGGGCGGAGCGGCGCGGAGCCGGACGGGACCAGACGAGGCGCGCCCCGGGGCCGGCGCCATGGTTCCCGGACCGCCGCCGCCTGGACGGGCGTCCCCTCCCCGCCGTCCACCCGAAGGTTCTCTTTTGGGGGGGGGTCGGGCGTGGCGACACCGTCGCCACGGTTCGGTGTGTCAGCAGGCCGATTGCAGGGCACAAGGTGCCGATTAGCTCGGCTGGAAGTGGACGGGGAGCAAACGGAAAACTATAAAGTGAGCCAGGAGTATTTCTTGCTGGAAAAGATCCTTCTTCCAAGCAATTAGTACAGTCATTCTTTCAGAGGGGGGCAAACCCCCCCCCCCCACCACCAAAAAAAAAAACAAACCAAAACCAAAAAAAAACCCACAAAAAAAAAAAAAAAATCAAAAACCCCAAAAAATACCTAAAAAAAAAAAAAAAGGTGGGCGGAGCTGTTTGTTGAAAATACGTCGTGGTCTCGAAGGCGGGTCGATCGGGCGGGACAGGGCTGCTAGAGCCATCCGGCTCCGTGGCCCTACGGGGCTCGGGGCTTCTCCCGGTCCCGGGACGGTAGCGGCATGCCTTGTCCAGCCGGCCCCGTGGCCGGCCGCAGCCATCAACCGTAGCCGGAGACGTCGGCGCGGCGCTGCGGCGGCGGGCGGTCACGGGGCGAACAGGTCTACCCCGCTCCGGCGGGACTTGGTGTTTCGACCTCTGGGTAGACCTGGCCGCCGCGGCCGCACTTAGTGCCGGCGCCTTCAGCCCTGGGTAGACCTGGCCGCCCCGCCTCGGCGCCGAGGCTCCGCGGCCCCCCAGGCGTGCTCCGAGAGCCGAAGACCTCTGCGGACCGTGAAGGGACCGACCTCCAAGCGGCTGCACGCTCGCCGGCCGCCCCGCCGCGGCCTCCATCAGTGGGTGGGTGGGTGAGTGGGTGGGTGGGTGGGTGGGTGGGTGGGTGGGTAGGTAGGCGGGGCGGGGCGGGGCGGGGCGGGGCGGGGCGGGGCGGGGCGGGGCGGGGCGGGGCGGAGCCGGAGCCGGCGAGGCTAAGAAACCCAGCAACAACAACAGAAAAAAAAAAAAAAAAAAGGGGTGGGCTGTTTGTTTAAAATACGTCCTGATCTCGAAAGAGGGTCGATCGGGCGGGACAGGGCTGCTCGAGCCATCCGTCTCCGAAGCCCTACGGGGCTCGGGGCTTCTCCCGGTCCCGGGACGGTAGCGGCATGCCTTGTCTAGCCAGCCCCGTGGCCGGCCGCAGCCATCAGCCGTAGCCGGAGACGTCGGCGCGGCGCTGCGGCGGCGGGCGGTCACGGGGCGAACAGGTCTACCCCGCTCCGGCGGGACTTGGTGTTTCGACCTCTGGGTAGACCTGGCCGCCGCGGCCGCACTTGGCGCCGGCGCGTTCAGCTCTGGGTAGACCTGGCCGCCGCGAGCGCACTTAGCGCCGGCGCCTTCAGCCCTGGGTAGACCTGGCCGCCCCGCCTCGGCGCCGAGGCTCCGCGGCCCACCAGGCGTGCTCCGAAAGCCGAAGACCTCTGCGGACCGTGAAGGGACCGACCTCCAAGCGGCTGCCCGCTCGCCGGCCGCCCCGCCGCGGCCTCCGTCGCTGGGTGGGCGGGTAGGTGGGCGGGGCGGAGCGGCGCGGAGCCGGACGGGACCAGGCGAGGCGCGCCCCGGGGCCGGCGCCATGGTTCCCGGACCGCCGCCGCCTGGACGGGCGTCCCCTCCCCGCCGTCCACCCGAAGGTTCTCTTTTGAGGGGGGTCGGGCGTGGCGACACCGTCGCCACGGTTCGGTGTGTCAGCAGGCCGATTGCAGGGCACAAGGTGCCGATTAGCTCGGCTGGAAGTGGACGGGGAGCAAACGGAAAACTATAAAGTGTACCAGGAGTATTTTTTCCTGGAAAAGATCCTTCTTCCAAGCAATTAGTACAGTCATTCTTTCAGAGGGGGGCAAACCCCCCCCCCCACCAAAAAAAAAAAAAGAGAACCAAAGCCAAAAAAAAACCCACAAAAAAAAAAAAAAATCAAAAACCCCAAAAAAACCTAAAAAAAAAAAAAAAAGGTGGGCGGAGCTGTTTGTTGAAAATACGTCGTGGTCTCGAAGGCGGGTCGATCGGGCGGGACAGGGCTGCTAGAGCCATCCGGCTCCGTGGCCCTACGGGGCTCGGGGCTTCTCCCGGTCCCGGGACGGTAGCGGCATGCCTTGTCTAGCCGGCCCCGTGGCCGGCCGCAGCCATCAGCCGTAGCCGGAGACGTCGGCGCGGCGCTGCGGCGGCGGGCGGTCACGGGGCGAACAGGTCTACCCCGCTCCGGCGGGACTTGGTGTTTCGACCTCTGGGTAGACCTGGCCGCCGCGGCCGCACTTAGCGCCGGCGCGTTCAGCTCTGGGTAGACCTGGCCGCCGCGAGCGCACTTAGTGCCGGCGCCTTCAGCCCTGGGTAGACCTGGCCGCCCCGCCTCGGCGCCGAGGCTCCGCGGCCCCCCAGGCGTGCTCCGAGAGCCGAAGACCTCTGCGGACCGTGAAGGGACCGACCTCCAAGCGGCTGCCCGCTCGCCGGCCGCCCCGCCGCGGCCTCCATCAGTGGGTGGGTGGGTGGGTGGGTGGGTAGGTAGGCGGGGCGGGGCGGGGCGGGGCGGGGCGGGGCGGGGCGGGGCGGAGCGGAGCCGGAGCCGGCGAGGCTAAGAAACCCAGCAACAACAACAGAAAAAAAAAAAAAAAAAAAAAAAAAAAAACCACTAAAAAAAAAAAAAAGGTGGGCGGAGCTGTTTGTTTAAAATACGTCCTGATCTCGAAAGAGGGTCGATCGGGCGGGACAGGGCTGCTAGAGCCATCCGGCTCCGAAGCCCTACGGGGCTCTGGGCTTCTCTCGGTCCCGGGACGGTAGCGGCATGCCTTGTCTAGCCAGCCCCGCGGCCGGCCGCTGCCATTAGCCGTACCCGGAGGCGTCACTCACGGGGCGAACAGGTCTACCCCGCTCCGGGGCCGGCGGAGTCCGCCGTTCCGCCGCCGCAGGCGCCGGTGGGGCGCTGTGGCGGCGGGCGGTCACGGGGCGAACAGGTCTACCCCGCTCCGGCGGGACTTAGGCAAATTTCGGCGGGGCCTTGGGTAGACCTGTTCTCCCCGGTGCTCCCGGAAGTTCACCGAGGGGTCGCTGTTGTCGGTCGCCTCCGGTTACGTCACCGTAGGAAGCGGCGCGCGCCGGTGCGCCGCCACGGTCGCGATCGAGTCGTTGTCTTGGGGGCCTCAGCAGCCTTGGACTCGTCTGTCCGTATTACGGGAGCGTGACTGACGGGCCGCATCCCCGCAGGCTGGTCCCGTGCCTGTGTCCGAGAGGACGAGTCGCGTGGCTCTGTCCCGGGTTCCCGTCTCGCCCAGCCAGGACTGGGTGCAGTGGTGGTGGTGTGGTGGTGAGCAAGCCGCGAGCGCGTCCCGCTCCGGCCCGGCCTCGCGTGCCGGCTTCGCGAAGGGCGAGGGCCCCCGCGTCCCCCCGGGGACGTGGTGGTCGGTGAGGCGGCGGCGCCTCTTCGCCCTTCTTTGCCCTCGGCCTTAAGCCGGGGCCCGCTCTGCCGGGCGTGTTTTTTTT
>JAJNNQ010000279.1:42500-45000 GCA_027886175.1 Phylloscopus collybita
CCTTTTGTCGGGCAACGGCCCGGGGATAGGGCGCGAGGGAAAAGCGGGCCGCGCGGGGCCGCCTCGCGGGGCTCGGAGGAGGCGTCTCCTCCGGCCCCCTCCCGCACCGGGGGAGAGGCGGGGGGCTTTCGCCGCCCGGCGGAAGCCCCTCCCGCTCCCGGGCCGAACGGCCCCTCGCGCGACGAGAGGAACTGCCATGGGCCGGGCCTCTCCGGGCGTTCCGGGCCGCGCCTCGGGGCGCGCGCGCGCGCGCGAGCCCTCCGCCGCCGGGGCTTCTCTCTCGGCGGGGGCAGGTGCGCGAGGCTCTCGGTGGCCGGGCCGCGCCCCCGCTCCGGCGGGGCGGCCCGAGCCGCGGCGGTCCTCTCGGGCGCAGCGCCGGGCTACTGAGGGAAACCCCGGGCCCCGAGACGGATCCCGCGGTGGTGGCGGTGGACGTCGGGCGCGCCCCCGCCGGCGGACGCTCCCCCGAGGGCGGCAGTGGGGGAGGCACCCCGGCGGGGCCATTCAGGTCGTTTCCCTCGCCCCAGGGCCAGGTACCTAGCGCTCCGCGTCTCGGCGGTCCCGCCGCTTTTTCTCCCCTCCCCTCCTTCGGCGTCGTCAAACGCTGAAAGCGTGGTGGGGGGGGAGCGGAGCGGAAAGGGCCGCCGAGCCGGGCGGAGGTTTAAAGACTCGGGCGGCTCGGCGCGGCCCCGCCGCGGCGGCGGCGGAGTCGGCGGCGGCGGCGGGTCCGGCGGGCGGCGGCGCGGCGCCATCCAGGGGTGGGGAGCTACTCCCGCCGATCCCCTGCGATGGTGTCCGTTGCGGCCGGCCGCGCTCCCGGTCGTCGGCGTCGTCCCGCCGCGCGCGCGCGCGCGGGGGCCACCCGTTGCCGCGCCGGGGAGGGGCTCCCTGCCCCCCCCTCTCCGCGGCCCGGTCTCGGCGGAGAGGCCGTGGCGCGCGATCCGGCCGCGGGGCCGACCCGCCGGCCTCGAAACGGGGCGACCGCGCCGGCGGCGGAGAGCGCGCGCTCTCCGCCCTTCCTCGGCCGCGGGGTCGCGGCCGCCGGGGCCCGCCCGCGCTCTCGCTTTTTCTCCTCGGCCGCCGTCGCGGTCCGTCCGCGCGCGTGGCGCCGCGCCGGGCGCGGCCGCGCCTTTCCTCGCTCTCCTCTCTCTCCCCTCGACGGCCTTTCTTCCCCGAAGGCGCCGCGGCGGCGGCGCCGTCCGCCGGCCGTCTCCGCCTCGATCGCCGGCCCGCCCGGGTCGAGCGCTCTGCGGTTCCCTCCGTCGCTGGATGCCGACGAGTGCGGCCGACCCCGTGCCGAGCGGCGGCGTCGCCGCTCGACGGGTGTCCCCCTCGGGGGGTGGTCGGCCGGGAGGCGCCTGCCGTCGCCTGTGGCGGTCCCGGCCCGAGCCCCGCCCGTCGCTTCCCCGTCTCCCCTCCCGGGCCGCGTGTGGGCCGAACGGATGGGCCTGCGGGGCGGCCGCGGGGGCGCTCCCCGTCCCGGTCTCTGAGCGGAAGCGAGGAGAGCGGGCGTTGCCCCCCGGCTCAGCCCCGTCAGAGCCCTCCACCGGGCGCGTGCTCGTTGGCAAGGGGGCCCGGACGGTGCGAAGAGGCGGCGGCGGTCTCGGGAGTGCGGCCGCAGGGGCGGCGGGTCTGCCGCCCGGCAGGCCTCGGGCGCTCGCGATGCCGGCTCGGGACTCGGTGGCGTCCGCCTCCGGCGCCGGTGGCGGGGCGCGGCCGTCAGACGCGAAGCCTTCCGGCGGGAGCGGTCCCGCGCGGGGTCGCGTCGGCGAGGCGGTTCGTCGCCGCGGGTCGTCTCGGGCGTCGCGAGGCCGCTGGGGAAGAGCCAGAGCCAGAGAGCGAGAGAAGGGCCGGCCGCGTCGGCGGCGCGGCGGCGCTCCGCGGGCGTCCGCGGCGCGGTCGAGGGAAAAGCGAGTCGCGGGGCGGGGGCCGACGGTCGCGCCCCCGGCTCCTCCGGTGGCGCGCGTGCGTCGTTCCCGTCAGAGAGGCCCGGCGGGCCGCGCCTCCCCCCGCGGTCCGGCGCGCGCCGCGCGGCTCTCTCCGCGCGGAGACCGGGCCGAGCCCGGGCGCCTGGGCCGCCTCCGAAGGACGGCATGCGAGGCCGGCGCCTCCCCTCGCGGGGGGAGGCGGTCGGGGGTGCGGGCCCCCCCGGCTTCATTTTTGCCGGCCTTCGGAGCGTTGCGTGGGGTTAATTTTTTTTTCCCCTCCGCCTCCTCACGGTCGGTCGTGTGTGTGCTCGTACGGTCGCAGGCGAGGCGCGTCCTCGCCGAGCAAAAAGGGGGCCGTTCCACGCGAGCGGTCCCGGCCCCTCCGCGCGCGCGGAGTCGGTGCCGAAAGCCAGACAACTCTTAGCGGTGGATCACTCGGCTCGTGCGTCGATGAAGAACGCAGCTAGCTGCGAGAATTAATGTGAATTGCAGGACACATTGATCATCGACACTTCGAACGCACTTGCGGCCCCGGGTTCCTCCCGGGGCTACGCCTGTCTGAGCGTCGCGTG